>BMAC01000010.1:999419-1026879 GCA_014905375.1 Phtheirospermum japonicum
TTTTTTTTAATTAGACACACGCGCTTAGCTTTTAAAGCATCTCCAATGGGACAATGTGAATTCTTGATGACATGACAAATACAATATTATTATTTAGAAATCTTCTCCAATGGTAAATGTGAATTGTGTAAAATACTTAACTACTATTGGTTGAAAGGAGAGAGAAATAAATTAATTAATATTAAAAGATAAATAAATAAGGTAAAATATTAAATAGACAATGTCTAGATGGTGTGCTAGACATTGTCTACATTTTTTCTTGCCACATAAGAATTTTAAGTTTATGTGGCAATTTTTTACCCCAATTCACATCCCATTGGAGATGCTCTAATAATAGCACTATCGAACTTCATTTATATGTCATTAGAAATTATTTGAGATTTTGTAAGATATTCTCCAAATGATCTGGAAGTGGGTCTATGAATTTCTTTTTAAATGCATTCAATCTTTTCAAAGATTATCAGTCTGCCGCAAATTTGTCCTTGTTCTGTTATCTGGTCAGTTAGTTATCAACCACATTTTGCTTGTTTGACTTTTAAGAGGACTAGAAATGTATTCACAAAATACTGTCTGAAGTCTTTAAATAGACGTAGCGCGCTAATTAGCTAATCATCGAATCCAAATAACTTTTTCCCCCTTCATATATATTTTTGCATACAAAAAATTTCAGAAGAAGAGAAAAATGTATGATAATAAAAGAATGATTAGTATTAATTTCCTTGTCCTTGTTGTTTTAGTGTGCAATGTGAAATATGATTTCGTAAGGGGAGAAATAAGGTGCGTAGAGAAGGAGAGAGAAGCTCTTCTTAGATTCCAGGAAGGCCTTATAGACGACCATGGCCTTCTGTCGTCGTGGGGAAATGAAACCCGAAAGAGGGAATGCTGCGAATGGAGGGGCGTCCGGTGTAGCAACACCACTGGTCACGTGATGGCGCTCCTGCTTTCTGGTGATTACCAAAATGATGTCCATTTGGGAGGTGAGATTAGTTCTGCGTTGCTCGACTTGCATCATCTGAAAGATTTGGACCTGAGTGAGAATGATTTTGGAGGGAACAGAATTCCAGATTTCCTCTGTTCCATGACGCAATTACAACACCTCAAACTTAGTTTGTCCAACTTTTCTGGGATTGTTCCTCCTCAGCTTGGGAACCTTACCAGCCTTCAAACACTTGATCTCAAAGATAATTATTTTACTGGGGTTATTCCTCCTCAACTAGGAAACCTTACCAACCTTCAAACACTAGCTCTTGAAAATAATAATATGTGGTCTGAGAATCTCAATTGGCTTAACTCTGATCTCTCTTTGTTGTCTGAACTTAGTTTGAGTGGATCAAAAATAAGTGATGCTAATTGGGCACCACATATACTGAAGCTTCACTCTCTGCAGGAACTATACTTACGGAGTTGTGGACTTGTCGATGTCGAACCTTCTTCTGTAGTCCTTCTCTCAATTCCTCTTCTTCTACATCATCTCTTTCTATCCTTAACCTGTCTGAAAATGACCTCACTTCTTTCACTGTTGATTGGTTACTCAACACAAGTACGACTCCTGTTGCAACAAATTTAAGAACATTGTATCTTTGGGGAAATAAACTGAAAACGTTGCCTTCAAGTATATGGCAGCTTTCCAAGCTTAAAAAGCTGGATGTTTCTTCTAATTCCTTGGAAGGCACAATCACTGAAGCCAAGTTAACCAAACTTCACAACTTAAAGCTTCTGGATTTGTCCTTCAATTCATTGACCCTAGACATCAACCCAGATTGGACTCCTCCTTTTCAATTGGATTTGATTGGTTTAGCAGGCTGCAACATGGGCCCGAGTTTCCCGTTATGGCTTCGAAAGCAGAGTAATTTCTGGTGGCTTGATCTTTCTAGCAATGGTATATCAGGTGATGTGCCTAACTGGTTGTGGAGTTTGTCTTCAGGAATAGACTACTTAAATATCTCTCATAACGAGTTTAGTGGCACCATGAATGATTACTCTCGAACAATCAGCATGATCGATGTTAGTTTTAATAAGTTTTCAGGTCATATACCCTTACTTCATCCGAGTACTTCTATTTTCCAGCTCTCACAAAATATGTTTTCAGGATCAATTTCATCTTTATGCCCAATGCCCCGTAGCAGACTTTGGTTGCTTGACCTCTCCGATAACCGGTTAGAAGGAGAGCTTCCCAATTGCTGGCAGAATATGACAAGGTTATATGTGCTCAATTTGTCTAACAATAACTTTTCCGGTGAAATTCCACATGCTTTGGGTTCTTTGTTGAATCTGTATGCCTTACAGTTGGACAATAATAATTTGTCCGGCGAGTTGCCTTCAACTTTGAACAAGCCCAAACATTTGCAGCTGATTGACGTCGGAGGCAACAAGTTAACAGGAAACATCCCAACATGGATAGATGCATCCCATGAACATATGGCATATTTGATCTTTCGTAACAATAGATTTGAAGGTAGTATCCCTCCACAAATATGCAGTCTTACTCAGATTCAAGTGTTGGACCTCTCTGGTAACCATATATCTGGAAAAATCCCTCCATGCTTCAACAATTTCACTTATTTGGTTCAAAAGGATATGAGGGGCCCCATTTTCTTCAGGTTCTTTTCTTTGGAAGCTTTGCATTTTAAAGACTATATTTACTATGCGACACTTTCTTGGAAACATCAGGAACTAGAATACAAAAGGAATCTCAGACTTCTTAAACTCATTGATCTTTCAAGAAATAGATTAGTTGGTGACATCCCAGGATCATTCTCCTCTCTAAAGAGATTAGTTTCCTTGAACCTGTCAAGAAATTGCTTGACAGGAAACATAAATCCAGATATTGGTCAGATGGAGATGCTGGATTCCCTTGATTTGTCAAGTAACCAACTATCCGGTGCGATTCCCAGTAGCATGACACGATTAACTTTCCTAAGTGTTCTTGATCTGGCCAACAACAATTTGTCAGGCAAAATTCCAACAAGTACTCAGTTACAGAGCTTTAATGCATCTGCATATGCTGGGAATGTTGGACTCTGTGGAAGCCCACTCCCGCTATGCCCGGGAGACGATCCCCACCCATCAACCAATAATGAAGCTGGAGATACTGATGATGAGAAGGACGATGATGGCATTCTGAGTTCATCTTTTTTGAAAGAAATTGTCATATCCATCATCGTGGGTTACATTTTTGGGTTTTGGGGAGTTGTTGGTTCTTTGATAGTGAAGGAATCTTGGAGAAGGGCATATTTTAACTTCTGGGATGCTGTTGGAAATTGGTTGTACGTGACTGCAGCTGTATCCTGGAATAAGTTTCGGAGAAGCTGAATTGAGGTAAATGTGTCTAGATATATCGGTTTTACTTATCATTTTGAATGGCAATATTTTTCACTTTCTCAATCAATATATTTCACATATCACATGTGCATCTGTTTGTATGCATTAACCATCTCTCTTCTACTATCAAGTCATATTACTTCTTGTGCTATGATATTTTTAAGAAATATATACATATGATGAAGTTGAGTAGCACTTGAAATAGAAATTATATGCTCCAACAAAAGAGACTTCCTACAATGTACCAGATTGAGGGAAATATATGACATTTTTAGAATCATTGATGTCAAAGGTGTTTATTTTGAATTAATAATGTTAAGTGGCAAAATTTAGTTATTACTGTGAATGTGTTTGCAGCCTTATGATATTGCATGCATTAAGTATATTATATCAATTTTGAAATTATTTGATCTCATATGGGGCATTAATTTGGGTATGTGATATGCAATTCACCTTTACTTATTTTACAGATACATAACCGTCTTCTCTGAACTGGCAAGATCGCATGATGAGCTCTTCTGTCTGTCAAAATCTATATTTTGGTTAATCGTAATTTCTTCAATAATCATTGAATACATTTAAACATGTAAGCGTCATGCTATTAGTGTCTTTAGCTGCAATGCAATTGCGTATTAATATCTCGTTTTGTGGTGTGATAACACACATTGACCGATTAAGGAAAAGGGTTCAGGGTCTCTGTTGCAGTATGAAAATAATTTTTATTCTTGTCGATATCTTCAATTATTGTTGTTTTATTTTGTTGTTTGTCGGAAAAATCTCATTTTTAATTAACTATATTGGCCACATTGTACAAAAGGTACGTGACATTGACCATCATCAAAATAAAAAATAAAACCCCAATCAGGTATTTTTTTTGCTGACGTAGCGTGATTCAATAATTTCTTATCATTTTTCTTTAATTTCAAATAATAAATTGAAAATAAAAAATTTGGAAAAACTTTAATTTTGATCCATTATATTTGTCACATTTCAGAAAAGGTCTCATGAAATTGGCAATCGTCAAATCATATCTACTAAGTTAACAAATTCATAAAAAAAAATCAAAAAAATCTTGACCATTTTTTTTTCCTGACGTGGCATAATTTTATTTTATTTTATCATTTTTCTTTAATTTAAATATTAATCTGATAATAAAACCTTATTTTGCCTTCATTTTCTTTTATTAAATTAATAAAATCTTAATTAATAAGAATTAAGAAAAATCAGTGATAAATATATAAATATAAAATAAATCTTCAAAAAAATTATAAAATTAATATAATAAATAATAATTCGGAGATAAATATAAAATATACAATGAATCTTAAAAAATAATAAATTTACATGAGAAAATCTCTTATAAATAATTTCTGAGATTTCTATGTGTATTATATATTGTTCAATACTTATATTATATTTTTATATTATCAATGATTTATATTAAATTTTTTATTGATTAAAATCTTATTATTTAGATTAATGGAAAAATAAAAGAAAATAAGAAAAAGAAAAGGGAGATCAAAACAAGTTTTTTTCTTTAATTCAATTTTATAATTTTACAAAATTGATAAGAAAGTATAGAATAATACCACATTACCATAAAATCTAAATCGGTCTCTTTTCGAACTTTTTTTGATCAATTGGCTAACTTAGCTGACGTTGTTTGAGAATGGTAAATATCACGTACATTTTATGAAATATGGTCAATATAATGGACCAAAATGAATTTGTCCCTCAATTTATTTTTTCAACTTAATGATTAAAATTAAAGAAAAAATATAAGAAAATTTTGAATCACGCCACGTCAGCAAAAAAGTCCGATCGGACTTTCTTTGGACCTTTTTTATGAATTGGCCAATTTAGCAGACGTTGTTTGATAATGACCAATATCATGTATCTTTTCTAAAATATGACCAATAGTGGATCATAAATGAAAATTCCCCGTTATTTGTCATTCCGGACATTTAGTTATTAAACGAATCAAGAGTTTAGCTTGTTTAGTTTATCCTTAGCGTCCTTGTTACTTACGAAAGTTTCTTTTCGTATTTACCTACTTTTTTAAAAATCTCAGGATTTTAATTAAGGATTTATTTTGTCTAATTAGGACTCTCCAAAGGAATGAAAATATACATTTGTGTATAAATACCGCAAGACTGGGTACTTAACAATTACAAAAAGGGAAAAAAAACTTTTTGCCTACAAGACTATTTCGATTTTTACAGTTTACCATACGAACTTTTTTTTTTTCCGACAAACCACCATCTGAACTATGCGCGAATTGCATTTTACCCCCTACACCACTTTTGTTGTGGTTTTGTGATCAAAAATGAATGACGTGGCGCAATCGGGTTGTGCGACATCATCCGATTTTGATTATAAAACCACAAAAAAGTGGTGTAGGGGGTAAGATGCAATTCGCGCATAGTTCAGATGGCGGTTTGTCTAAAAAAAAAAAGTTCGTATGGTAAACTGTAAATATCAAAATAGTTTGGGGGTAAAAAATAATTACCCCTTACAAAAATTACAGTGAGGAAAACCAAGTAATAAGATTGGAAGAGATGGTCGTTCATTGTGCTCGTGTGCTTCAAATATGTTTGATCAAACCTGAAGGTTTTACGGATGACATCACACTAAATAAAAACAATCTTCTCTACCAAGCGTTTTTCATATATTGTTAGATGTTTTGTCCTTAACATTTTGTAAATCGAAGTAGAATAATTTGTCCTTAACATTTTTGGATATCTGTAAAACAACCTAGTAACAATGTGATTTTTGTCTGTAAACAGTCATGCCTACAAAGTGTTTAATATTAGAACTAGAATAATGCTTGAGTCTGTAATTGTCAAGTTTGATGTTCTGTTTGACATTACAAATAATTCTGTTGAGGATGACCTGCATGATCTGGTGCAAAGTCCACAGTTTGTTCTTATGATTGTTTCAAGTGAATCTGCGAGAACGTCTCCTGTTACTCTTACGGATATTCTTGCTTGTGCCTCAACACCATAACCAATATTTCAAGCTCCAACCAATCTAGTGCAGAAACTTTCGATTCAGAATTTGATCGGGACAACGTTGTGGCTTCAGGGTCTTCAGATCCTCTTGTTTTGCATCTTCCATAGTGGCTAAAAGAGTGGAGGAAGCTCTTAAAGATAAGTTCCGGATCAATGATATGCAAGAGGAACTTGATCAGGTTGCCTATAATGATGCGTGGGACATGGTTCCTCGACCAAACATTAATAATGTTATTGTTACTAGGTGAATTTTGAAACAAAATTGATGAGTTGGGAAACATCGCGCGTAGTAAAGCTCAGCTGGCGGCCCAAGGATTTACAAGGTGTTGATTTCAATGAAACCTTTGCCCCTATATTAAAGATTACATTGATCAAATTATTACTTGCAATTGCTTGTTATGTAGGTATTATTTCTCACAACATGGATATAAAAAGTGCTTTTTAAAATAATTCTTTAAATGAGAAAGCATTTGTTGAACAACCTAGAGGTTTTGAAGATCTATGCAAACTTCATTTTGGTATAAACTATAATACTGTCATTTAGGCAAATTATGTGAGCATGTAATTTTTAGTACTATTAATCTTTACAACTATATGTTATTACTAGTGCTCCAACATTGTTACTAACTTTCTATCTCCAAGTTATTTATGCTGGTATCTACTCCTCAAATCTTTCACAGTACAAGACATATGATGTTGTGTTTGTGTGTGCAGAATATATTACTGCTTCTAGTGTTATAATTTTTCAAAACTTATTTGCAAATAAGTTTTAGTAGGGCTACATGTCTCAAAATTTCTTATCAGAAAGAGCTCACATTATTAAATATAAGATTAGAATGTGTGCTCATGTGCATTGTACAAATGATAAAGACTCATTGTAACTAAAAACAGTGCACAGTGTTATTGTTCAAACAATAAAGACAAACTAATAAAAATTAAATGACTAGAAAATATAAACTTTTACGAGGAAAGATTCTTATTTCCTCTTAAACCTCTTTCATTGAAATATCACTACAAAAAAACTGTCTTTTGCTGACGGGCGTGATCCGTCAGTAAACCCGTCAGCATCAATTTGCTGACGGGATTAATCTGCCCCTCAACAAATATTGACTGCATGCTGACGGGTCAGTCATGCCAGTAAAGCCCCTGGCAATAATTCGATACCCATCAGCAAATGCTGACGGGTAGGTTAATCCCGCCAGTATATGCTGACGGATAATGCCCGTTAACAAACTTAAATAATGCTGACGGGTCTTAGCCATCAACATTTGTTGACAGGCTCCACCCATCAACATTTTTCAAATAATGCTGAAGGGTCCGCCCCGTCAGTATTTTCAATTAAACTTATTTTTAAATTTTATTTTATTTTATATGTTTTACCTATATTTATTTCGAAAAATTAATAATCCAATACGAAAACTAATTTTCATTTCTAAAAAGAATTAAAAATATATATAATTAATTAAAAACTATATCGTATAATTCATAAAGTTAATAAAGTATCAAACATAATTATTTGTTCTTAAATCAACTACACCGCATAATCATCATCATCATTATCATCATCAGCTGGAGCATCAGAGGACGGCCATCGACGTCGCGCCATCGCTGCGGCGACTTCCTGCATCACCCGGTCACAGAGAGTTGCCTTGTACTAGAGCTGCTGACGTGCATGATCCTTACGCATCGCTTGGAACTGCTCCTGATGTGCACGTTCGCTCGCCTGGAGCTGCTTCTGATGTTCCCGTTGGCTCGCCTCGAGCTGACTCTCGACCTGGCTCTTCAAAACCTCCATCTGTATTTGGAGCTCCGAAGCCAGAAGAGTATGTAAATAACCCGTGCCAAACCGACGACCCTTCTTCACCCCGACGGTCTGTAGATAGACCGTATTCTCGTCAACGGTGGCATGATCCGTTGATGAAGCACGAGCCTCCTCCAGACGTCTCTGATACTCCTCCTACAATACTTTGATTGATGTATAATTTACCGTTACGAGGATTAGAAATGAAAGATATATATTTATACTAACTACATCTGAAATATACTTACAAAATTCTGCTACAACTGAGAATCAACGAAAGAGTTGTCGGATCTCTGGTGCATAGCAAAGAAAGTCTTGAATGCATTGGGTTTCCTACCCAGATCCTCACGTTGTATACAATATTTAAGTTATTTTTTAATTTATCACTAATTATGAACTAATTAATTACTTACGAGCTAAATTTACACACATATTTTAATTTCATTTACGAGATGACGTGCATTACCAATTGCATTCCGAGAACATCCTCTGTGCTTGGCTATCCCATTACCAGGTCTACTAGTTCGCTCATCATGTTCCTGCTCGCCTGCTCAGAATGCTTCTTATTCTCTGACTTCTCGAACTCCACCATCCATCTCTTCTAGACTTCCTTGCCGACGAACGCGGGCACCCTCACGTCCGTTTTCCACTTCATCTTCCACTCGTGGAGACGGCTGCACCACGAGGAGGCCATAAAACTGTAGAAGTTATGTCGTACGACCTCCTCAGAATATACACTTGGTACCCAATAACAACGCCTCTGGAAAACAAAAAAAAATGATTAATAAAAATCATTATATATAATAACTTTCGAAAATAATATTAGTTTAATTACCGTCCATCCTCCATTTGTACATCTAGCTACGATCAGAACTCATCCTAATATCCTAATTGTGATTAATTATATCAAATTATAGATAATCGAGCGCTATGATGGTGCCTACATAAAATGATTAGATTTTTGGTAAGGGCCATATCTCATTCAAGAATGTATTGTTCAGTAATAAAATCATCTTACTATGCATTTTAAGAATCTAAAAATTTCAGCAGCACCTCCCATTAATTCTCTAAGTAAACATATATTGCAGTGCACACGAGAACAAAAGAGAGATGGAAAAAGAAATTCAAAGGCCACAAAACATACGCCGTAAGATAATCACATTACAATTACATTCTCAAACTGTCTATATCAGTGGACAATTCAGAATTTAGTATCAAACTCTGTATTTGATATTAAATCCTAAACGGGTCTAAGGTAAGTGTTTCAGTGTATAAAGATTTTATACTTATTGATGCTAAATCATGCTCTTAAAATCCGTGATGTGATGTTTCAACACTCACCAACTCTTCAAATCCGTGATGTTTCTCAATATCACGTCTTTTCAAGCATATTCATTTTTTTTGTTATGATTTAGTAGAGTACGCTATACGTGTAAAATGAAAGAGCCGAATATTTATTAGTTACTACCATTTAGTATATAGTTAATGTATAATGAGTTTTGAGTACACCACGCAAAATGGGCCGAGTGAATAAAGCAAAGGGTATATCTGTAAATTCAACTTCACGTGTAACTTGCACTAAGCAGATCATATATATTAATCACAGATCATATAACATAAATATAAATTAAACAAATATTCACTTGCCGATCATCACGACATTTGAAAAAAACCCCACCACACACTTTTTAAGACCACCATCACATTTTGAAAATTTTAAAATCCGTTATTGGAGGGACGAAACCTCCTGGCCGGCGCCGTACACCATGTCATCAACGACGTCAACCCCAACCAATCACAATACCAAGCAATCACAACATGTATATCATAACATAAATATTAATTAAACACAACTTGCCGATCACCACGACATATCAAATTCATCAACACAAACATTTTAAAACTTTTTAAATATGAAATACTTACAATTCAACCCTAAATTAACGATAATTATACAATAATACCTCTTTTAAACCTTAATTATACAAAAATCCTAAATTAAACTCCAACTATACAAAAATACCTAAATTAAACTTTATTTATACAAATATCCCTAAATTAAACTCTAATCATAAAATAACCACCAAATTATACCATAATTATACAATAAAATGTAAACTAAACTTTAATAATACAAAAACACCTAAATTAATGATAATTATACAATAATACCTTAATTAAATCTTAATTACACAAAAACCCTACATTAAACTCTAATTGCACAAAAATACCTAAATTAAACCTTAATTATACTCTAATTATACAAAAGTACCTAAATTAACAATAATTATACGATAATACCTCAATTAAACCTCAATTATACACTCCTAAATTAAACTCTAATTATACAAGAATACCTAAATTAAACCTTAATTATACAAAACCTCTAAATTACACCCTAATTATATAATAATTTATAAATTAAACCTTAATTATATAATAATCCCCAAATGAGACCTAACTATGTAATTATTCTTAAATTAAACCCTAATTATACAATAATCTGTAAATTCAATCATAGTTATAAAATAATCCCTAAACTCAATTCCAATCAAACCATTATTTGTAATTAAATCAAAAAAAAAATAAAAAAATAATTCATAAAAGCAATTTCAAAAATATAAAAACCTTCCTTTGACGTCGGCGGAAGGAGAAGCTTGGCGACTTGTGGCGGCGACTTAGCGGGCGGCTCGGCTGGCGGGCGACGGTGAGAGGCGACGGGCTAGGGCTATGCGGGCACATTTTATATTTTCTTTTGTTTCTCTGATTTCCATTTCAACGAAATGATGGGGATCTGATTTAATATCAGAAATGCTGACGGGCACGACACCCATCGGCATATGTATTTTTTTAATATTACTGACGGGTTGGTACCCGTCATTATTTTTTTTGATTTTTTTAATTTTGCTGACGTGTTGGTACCCGTCAGCAACGGTGCACGTCAGCGGCCTATCAGCAAAGTCGTCGCTCAATTAATATGCTGACGGGCTGCTCGCTGATGGCCTTTACCCGTCAGCAAGATTCAACTTGTATATTGCAGGAGCAAACACTATATACTACAAAAAAAATTGTTCTATGCCGGTGACTTTTGCTGATGGGCCAAAAAATTGTCAGCAAATGCAGACTGTCAACATATGCTGACGATTTTTTGGCCCGTCAGCAAAAGTCATCAGCATAGAGTAATTTTTTTGTAGTGTATAGTGTTTGCTCCTGCAATATACAAGTTGAATCAATGAATCCCTCTTATGTAAAACAACCTTGTATCACCTCTCAAATACTTGTTTGGCGATCTCTCATTATCTTGACGAGCACCTTGAGCTCCCTCCAGCGGCTCACCGATAACCTCTTGTCACCGTTTTGTTTAGCACGTTAAACTCCATTCAAGTGTTGGTTACGACGTCCCGTCATCTATAGAAGACTGTTTGTTCAAACAGTGTATTCTTGACTAAATCAAGCTTGTTGTAAATTGCTCGTCTATGAGACTCAAATAATATACAATACAAAGGGACACGAAATCTCCCTATATTTTCTCTCTTAAAGGTATTTAAAACAATATAAGAATGAAGACTATTTAAAGGTCTTGAAAGCTGATGTCTTTTTAAGGAAAGAATTTCCAAAATCATTCGATGATTGTAGACCAAGAGGGCTGGTGTATTTTCAAGGGATTTTTTTTAAACAACATTTCCTTATCTTGAATAATTCACAGGCTAAGAGAGAGAGAGAGAGCTGATACTTGTAAAGAAAGTACAATTAAATATCTTTCCTTATCTTGACTTCATTTTCTTTTCAAATTAACTTGTTTGATTACTCCTTTAATAAACAAATCTTCTTTCTCAAATGCATCCTTTTAATGCAATCTCTTTAGTAGAATATTTCATTAAATTAATTAATATCAATTATCACAAAATACAATCAAATCAAGCATATCTAATTCAGATGGACTTAAGTTGTTAGTACAATTAGTCAATAAGAAAAGTTAGCTATTGAAACAACGAATTTGGATACAATCAATACATGCTTGTGATTAATTATACTAATTCAATATCTACTTTTCTGTAATAATCAATCAACCAAGAAACACTATTCCAATCAAACGGGTTATTAATACTACAAGTTCATATAAGAAAGTAAGCAGTCAGACCGTCTGGTTCAATGCGTCAAGATATGTAAAATGCAATTCCAACAAATCAGTTTGTTTGACCAGACATGTAATATAATGATAGTAATGTATAAGTCATATAAAGAAGTCAAATTGTCAGACCAGTCAATTTAATGCATCAATACATATACAACACAATTATTCGATAGGTCATAGAAGAAATGCGATGCATTAGAAAACAATTAAGAATACATTTGTTACTAATTTGCCAATTCAGACATCTTAACATTAAAAATTTGCAGAAAATGAAAAACCCATCTGCTTATTGTACGCAATTTTGTACAGGTAAATAATAGTATTTTATTAAGAAATTTAAGTATGCCATCTTTATTTGTTCATTTAAATCGAAAGGTTGAACTGAACAATGCACAACGGACATCCGGCCAATTAGTCTTTGCAATGTGATTTTTGAAATTGTTACGAAAAAGGTAAAATTAGGGGGCGGAACTTTCCTTGTAAACTTTGAGTTGATACATTTACTAGTTCAATGACTTTTCCTGTTAGAAAATTGAGCAGTTGATGCATTTACTAGTTCAAAGCATTTATTATTCAAAGACTTTTGTGTTATAAAAAAACAACGTCCAAGTCTTTATTGGTTTTAGGTCCCACCATTGTCTTGGTTCAAATCACTGAGTCTCCGATTGACTTGCAACAATACTTAAACCTCTCTCACAACCACCTTAGTGGAACCGTTCCTGATTTTTCCCCAGGATTCATTGACATAATAGATGTTAGTTCCAATAAGTTCTCTGGTCCTATAATATGTTTTCTGGGTCCATTTCATATGAGTCCTTCTTTGATTGACCTCTCTGATAACCGGTTATCAGGAGAGATTCCCAACTGTACATTCTTATTTGTGCTAAGTTTAGCAAACAATAGCTTTTATGGTGAAATTCCATTGGGTTCATTGTTCATCCTCCACACATTGCACTTGGGCCATAATAACTTGTCCGGGAAGTTGCATGCCTTCGACTCTGAAGAATTGTCGAGCTTTGGAGCTGTTTGATATCGGAGATAACATGGTAACTGGAAGCATCCCATGATTCTTTGACATATTTTGATCTTTCGTAACAATAGATTTGAAGGTAGCATCCCTCCACAAATATGCAGTCTTTCTCAGATTCAAGTGTTGGACCTCTCTGGAAACAATTTATCAGGATATATCGCTCCATGCTTCGAGAATTTCACTCGTTTGGTTCATCTTAAAATATCAATCAACCTCATTTTCTATCTGCATGATATACAATTGAAATTGACCGACAACATTACAATACAATATATATTTACTTATTGCTTGTGCACATGCCGGGCCAACACTTTTCTAAAGAACGCTCCATTTCATACCTCCAAGATGAATGAACCTCCATAAAATTCTAAAAACACAATTTTGATTTTCCAGTATAAGCTACACAAAAGATTAAAGTCAATGACCATAAAATAGTTATCACACTTGATTGAGCTTAATACTAGTTAATTGTATAAGGTAACTACAATGAGGTTTGGTTAATTACCAAAAAAAGAAAAATAATTAATAGACATAAATGAATGGAGTTTAGACCACTTTCCTCGACAATTTACACACGAGATGTGATATGCATAATTCTGAAGCAAGGGAGGATCCAGGATACATAGTTTGGGGAGGTCATGTATTGAAAAGCAAAAATAATTTGACGAAATGGTGAGAATCGACTTGTGTTATAGAAAGGGGAAATAAATCAGAGAGAATATAAAATAAAAAAGGAAAAAAAAAAGATTCAGAGAGTGTTGAAGAAAAATAAGAAATATATTTTTTTACTTCTAAGTTGGTACCATTAATTAGTGAGAATATGAAAAGAAAAAAGTAAAGGCGAGGAATAAAGAGAGAAAGGGGTGATATTTTTTATTTTATATATATTTTTTTAAATTAATTAATGAGAAGAGGAAAATAAAAAGAAAGAAGGATAAAAAATACAAAAAAATAGGAAATAAAAAGAAAGAGAAAGTGGTGGTTTTTTTAATTATATATTATTTTTTTAATTTAATTAATAAAAAAAGAGGAAATGGAAGAATAAAGAATATATGAAATAATGGATAAAAAGAAATAAAAAAGAAGGAAACTAAAAAAAAACAAATGAGAAAGAGGAAAATAAAAAGAAAGATAAATTTTTTTTTTAAAAAACAAGAGATAAAGGAAAAAGAAGGAAATTAAAAAGAAAAAAAATAGAAAGATGAATATAAAAAGAAAGATAAAAAAAAATATAGAAAAACAAGAGATAATAAGAGAAAGAAAAAAAGAAGGAAAATGGGCAAGAAGAAGAGTTGAACCAACTATGAACCATCGAGAAATAATTAGCACAAAACTACTAGATCTAACTACAAATTTGTAAGTTTTGGGAGGCCATTTTATATATAACTACGAATAAAGAAAAATCATAAATAATATTAAAATTTTGTAATTGTTTTGGTGGGCCATGGCCCCTCAAGGACTAAAGTAGTTCTAAGAAAACAACTCCACTTCCACTGAAAGGGAATATTCCAAGAGTTAAGTGAATTAAGAAAAGTGGTTTACTATTTCTCAATAGTTTCAACACAAGTCTTATACCTTTTTTTTATGCAATGTAAATATACAATTAAAGTTAATTAATCTCCATAGAGTAGTATAATTAACAAATCTCAAATAAATTAGTCGAAGAATTGCTCGATTTATTAACTTTTGGTTCGACAACCATTCCAACTAAGCACATAAACTCAATAGTTATGGCTTTTCATAATTCTTTCTGACTTTTTGACCTTTACTTGAATTTAGTAAATTCAATACTCATTTCGCTTTATGAGATCATCAATTTCACGTTGGGCAACACTCTTGTCAGGTCGTACTAACGGATCACCCGTTAGGCAAAATCTCATATCGCTACATTATATTACAAAGACAATACATTATACTAAAAAATCGATACATCATAATACAAAAACCAATACATCATAACACGGGTCAGACATTTATGAAAAATTAATACTTTTGAGTACAAAAATCTATACATCGTAGTTCAAAAATCAATACATTATAATATCGGGTCAGATGGTCTAACGGGTTATGACCCGTCAATTTGGCCTAACGCAAGTCTTTGCCTTTCATGTTAGTTTTCTTATCTCACTATCCACTTTATTTGACCAACATAGTCACATTTACCTCAACCAAAAAACTAAAGTGATATAAAAAATTAACAATTAATTTTAAAATCTAATTCATATATTAAATCTAGATCTAATCCACATTTGATTGAATAAATCTTACCAAAACACTTTTAAGTCAAATTCATAAATCTATTAAATTCAGCCCAAAAGTCAAGCGTCAATTAATTCATGCTCAATTCAAGATTTAACTCCAAACATTAATTATAAATGTGGTCCAAGAAAGACCCATCATTTGGCTCACTCGTGGAGTAAAAAAATCTATACATCTTAGTTCAAAAATCAATACATTATAATATCGGGTCAGATGGTCTAATGAGTTATGATCCGTCAATTTGGCATAACGCAAGTCTTTGCCTTTCATGTTAGCTTTCTTATCTCGCTATCCACTTTATTTGACCAACATAGTCACATTTACCTCAACCGAAAAACTAAAATGATATGAGAAGTTAGCAATTAATTTTAAAATCTAATTCATATATTAAATCTAGATCTAATCCACATTTGATTGAATAAATTTTACCAAAACACTTTTAAGTCAAAATTCATAAATCTATTAAATTCAGCCCAAAAGTCAAGCGTCAAATAATTCATGCTCAATTCAAGATTTAACTCCAAACATTAATTATAATTGTAGTCCATTATTAAAATGGCCCAATATATAAATACACTGAGCCAACATATTAAACCTAGGCCTTAACAATTTTAAGCCCAATCAATTTTTTAAAGTTAGGGCTACACAAGATGAGAATAATAATTTTAAGCCCAATCTATTATTTAAGAGAAATTTTTCCCCCCTTCCAAATCCCTGCTAATTTGACACTTTTTTTTTTGCCTTCAGAATCGTGTGTTTTTGCACTTTGCTTTGTTGAGCCATTTTCCGGTTTAAATTATTATCAGAAATTGTTTCCGGCAATTTTTTTTGTACAATTGAAAGTCATATGTAAGTAAGATTTTTCATTTCAATTTTGCCAACACAATCAGCCAACAATAATTTTCGTCAGAAAATGAATCAATAGATATAGTATAAAAAACAAACCGTTCAAGAAACAAAATGCAAAAAAAAAAAAAAAAAAAAAATAAATAAAAAATAAAAAATTCAGAGTATCAAATTGAGTAAAAATCGGCAGGCGACAGAGAGTTTTCTTTTCTCATTATTTAAAGTTGAGGCGCAAAAAAACTTCTTCTCCATTAGGATTTTTTTTTCTCACGTATTGGGTCCAGAACATTCTGGCCCAAATAAAAGAAAACCTTATGCTTAGGCTTTCTGTGGCCGCCCAACATAATCTATCATTGACAAGTTACGGCAGCAACAATTCAGATCTTAACTTGGTTCGCCCACTAGGTTCGCATTTTTTTTTTTTCAATATCAACACCTTGTTCAGTCTGAATCAAAATTAATTGATTTCATTTCCTGCCAAATCTCCATAGATGATGTATTTGATTATAAAATAGGTTGAGCCCTTTGAAATTCTTATCGATTTTTCAAAACATAAATTATTGTTACAAATTTATGAATTTAATTGGAAGCAGATGCAAAGTGTTATGAACACTTCCATTACAACAAAATTGTCAAATTTCAACGGAAAATATCCGTTGAAATTCAATACAAAATTCCGTTGGAATGACTAATTCCAACAAAATTTCCAACAAAATATAATATAAGTTGTTGGAAAACTTGCCGTCATAATTATCAAATTACAACGGTATTCCTACAGAAAACAGATTCCAATGGAAGTTTCATTGGTAAATTTCCGTTAGAATTGTCAATCTTTAGAATAAATTCCAAAACAAATTCTAATGGCCGCTGGAAGTTTTGTTGGAATTAGGCATTACAACGGAAATTTGTATTGAATTCTAACGGATATTTTCCTTTGGAATTTGATAATTTTGTTGTAGTGTTCATCCAAAATCAAAATCTGATTTATTCACGAATATGTGTATAAGAAGATAACAAAATATGTTTTAAGTTTGTAGGAGAACATTTTAATAATTGAATAAAAATATCTTATAATACAAATTTATAAATTCAAATACAAAATATAATTGAAACTGAAACTTATAAAACATATATCCTGAATCACGTGTTCAACACGTATTTTATAAAATATATTCGTCTCCTATTTCGAACGACTGTTTTTAGGATAAAATGGGTAAAGGGGATTAACTTTCGTTTCCGACGAACTAATAATTATAACTGAAAATTATTACCAAATATACAAGAGGCCAAGAGAATTATTTGATCAGTATGCAACGTTTATCTTACATGCAATATGAGGAAGTATATGTTGTATTGTCGTTGTATTCCTAACCGGAATTTATAGTCTATATTTGACATTTCGTGTTTGCAAAATTAAGACCGCCACTAGGCGAAAACAGCAATCTAGAACGCACCGCTTCAGTAAATCTAGAACGGATATTTGAGGCGTTCTAGATGGAGTTGTTCTAAAAGTCAGACTTTCTAGACCATTTGATTCAGGCGTTATAGAAAGTCTGACTTTCTAGAATGCCTTTTTTACCCGTTCTAAAAAATACATTAATCCGTTCTAGAAAGTAGTTTTTTAAAACAGGTTTGAAAATGCGTTTTAGAAAGTACGATATCTAGAATGGGTTTTGAAAAGGTTTTCTAGAAAGTACGATATTTAGAACGAATTTTGAAAAGGTGTTCTAGAAATTATGATGTTTAGAACAACTTTTTGTATAACCATTCAAGAAAGTAGTAAAAAAAATTAAAAAAAAAATAAAAGCAGGTGCCAACAAATACATCAAGTTCATTAAAATCAAGACAATCACAAATTAATATCAACATACATAAAACTTATCATTATCCATGATCCAAAAAATTAAAAGGAAATATGAATCAAGCAAACCAAAAGAATGTAATGAGCAGATTTCATGAAAAACATTCAAAGATTTCTGTCATATTCAGGGAGGAAAGAAAATTAGAATTTATGAATATACTAACATTGGAGTTTCCAAAAATCAGTGTATAACAACATATGTAGCATATATGTAAAGTAACTAGACAAAAGCCCATGAAATAGCTACCGCACATTCCTCCCATCTTACTAATACAGTACGGTAAATTGGACTTCAAACGAAACACACATAAAAAATACACATCATCATTGAAAAAAAAGGCACCATTTCCATGATTCTGTTCTCGTAGAATCTGCAATAATTCATTCGAAGCGAGTTTATGGTCCAGACATTCTTACAACAAATAACCCGATAATTTAACCCACAATCATTTAACCATTATGATAAAAATAATACAACCATATACCTCTATTTCCTGTCTTAAATTCAAAATGTCCTTCTCACGTTTCCCATGCTTCGCAATAAACTTCACAGCAACTCTGTAGATCTCAACAATTAAAAAATACTTAGAACAAGATGAACGACCCAACAGAAATTAGTAAGTGAACTGGAAACAAGTATACCTGGCCAGTGAACTTGCACCGTACTTTGTACACTTTGCCAAATGACCCCTCGCCGACAAGCTCTATGACATGATAATTCTCAACGCCCATAGTTTCTAAACCTATTGATGAGAGAATCAATTACAAAAAATGGCATACATCAATAAAAATAAAATAATAAGATTAAGATACTTGAACCGTTAATATAATTATAGAAAGGTAATTCAATGTGAATTATCAACTAAACTTTTGGCATTGATTGTTGTTGGAAAATGGAAATAAAGCTGCAACATTTTCAAACAAAATAGGAAAGGTAGAAGATAACTTTCATTGAATTAATTAAATATGTTTTGGCACAAACATACTTATAAAAAAACCTTAGCAACCCTACACTACAGCCTGCAACGGTCTGAACACAGGAACCGTTGATGCAGCTACACCTAAGCAAGAAGGGAACGATGGAGATCAACCTAGTACAGGTAGTGCAAGGCAGTTTGCATGCTGCTGTACATACGTCCAAAAGAGGAAAAAAAACAAGCTCAATGTTGACTGGACAGAGGAGTAGGCAAGCCGAGCTGATGACAGAGCAGGAAGCTGACTTGGAAGCTGACATGGAAGCTGACACAGACATAGCTGAATAACTCATAACTCTAACACACACACCTCAATCCACAGCCGGTAAAGGAGTGCTTGTGAGCTTATTTCTGAACTGGGTGAAGGATTGTTTGCTCAGTGGTTTGGTAAGAACATCAGCTATCTGATCAAAGGAGGGTACATGCTGGACATGAAGAGTGCCTTGACTGGCTTTTTCCCTAACAAAATGAACATCTAGTTCAACATGTTTAATCCTTGAATGAAGAACAGGATTTGATGCAAGAGATTCTGCTCCAATGTTATCTGTCCAAATTATAGGCACTGCTCTAGGAATGAACCTAATTTCAGCAAGTAAATGTTTGATCCACAACACCTCTGATGCACAGTGGGATAAACTTCTGTATTCAGCTTCTGTGCTGGATCTTGAAACCGAGGCTTGCTTTTTAGAACACCAGAGATTAGGTTTCCTCCTAAGTAAACATAATATCCTATCACTGACCTTCTATCATCCACATATGTGGCCCAATCAGCATCTGAGAATCCAATAATTCTTTAGGACTTGGCTTGTTTAGGGAGAAACCAAAGGTAGAGGTGCCAGCAATGTACCTGAGCACCCTTTTGACAGCCCTCCAATGAGTATCTAGTGGGCATTGCATGAACTGGCTCAACTTATTCACAGTGAAGACAATGTCTGGTCTTGTGATGGTGAGATACTGTAGGCCACCAATGATACTTCTGTATAATTTCTGATCAGAGATAGGAGAACCAACAAACTTAGACAGATGAGGAGAAGTTATCATGGGAGTAGGAGAGGCTTTGGCATTGGACATTCCAGCTCTTAGTAGCAGCTCCTTAATGTATTTTTCCTGACAAAGGTGCATTCCTGATTCAGTGTGAGTAACTTGTATGCCCAAGAAATGGTGAACTATGCCCATGTCTTTTAAGAAAAAAGCAGAATCCAGGAGATGTCATCATTGTGACTACCTGTGATCAGAATATCATCAACATACACTAGGAGGACAGTGTATGATTTTTAGTAGCCTTATAAAACAGAGAATTATCAGACTGAGAGTATCTAAAACCTAGTTTGAGCAGAACAGTTTTGAGCTTTGAGTACTAAGCCCTTGGTGCCTATTCCAGCCCATACAAAGCCTTGTGTAATTTGCATACCAAATCCTGATTGTCTTATTCAAATCCTGGAAGTTGTTGCATGTAAATTGTTTAAGTTATCTCACCATTGAGAAAAGCATTGTTAACATCCAATTGCCTTACTTTCCAACCACAAGAGACAGCTATGGAAATAATTGTTCTTATTGTCACAGGCTTTACCACTGGACTAAAAGTCTCGTCATAGTCAAAACCAGGTGACTGAGCGTACCCTTTGGCAACAAGCCTTGCCTTGTGTCTTGCTATAGATCCATCAGCTCCTCTTTTTATTTTGAAAATCCACCTACAACCAACAAGCCTTTTTCCTAGAGGTAGAGGTGTGAGCTCCCAAGTTCTGTTCGTGTGAAGAGCCTCAATTTCTGAGATCATAGCCTGCTGCCATTGTGGACAAAGTAAAGCCTCTTTCACATTCTTAGGCTCTTATTCATATCCCACAGCTGCTGTGAAGACTCTAGGCTTCAGATTTCCTGTTTTTGCCCTTGTCTGCATAGAATGAGTATTAGTAGCAACATTTGGTGCAGTAGGAGAAATAGAACCAGTTTGATCATTGTCTAATTGTGGCAACTGCACTGTTAGGGGAATGGTTGTGTGTGAGCTGGATGCTGTTTGAGGTGAAAGAGGAGAGTTATGTGTAGGAGAAGTGTTGCTTGAATGAGTTGAGTGCACAGGAGAAGCAGACTGAGTATTGGCTAAGTTATGACGTGTAGATGATGGAGAGACTGGGGAGGATGGAGGGCTTGATTATGTTGGAGGTGAAGGTGGAGGATTTGATTGAGGGGGAGGAAGGTGGTTTGCAGGTGTATATATAGGAATGTTCAATGAGGGCTGTGAGGAACATACATTTTGTGAAATTGAGGATACAGGCTTAGAGAAGGGAAATTGATCTTCAATGAAAATAACATGCCTGTTTATTATCATTTTTCCAGAAGGGAGCATAATTTTATAGCCCTTATATCCATCACTATAGCCAAGAAAAGTGGTGGGAACAGCTCTAAATTCCAGCTTGTGCTTATTATAAGGCCTCACATGTGGATATCACAAACAACCAAAGACCTTTAAGGTGGAGTAAACAGGTTTATGCCCATACAACATTTCAAAAGGAGATTTTTATTGTAATTGTTTGCTAGGAGTCCTATTTATAATGTGCACAGCAGTATGAAAGGCTTCCATCCAGTAGGAATTTGGGACTTGAGAGTGAGCTAAAAAAGACAATCCTACTTCAATGACATGTCTGTGCTTCCTCTCAACTACCCCATTTTGCTGAGAGGTGTAAGGACAAGAAACTCTTTGGATAATCCCTTTCTCCTTCAAATATTTTGATAAATTTCTGTACTCACCACCACAATCACTTTGAACTCCTTTAATCTTTGCAGAAAACTGAGTTTCAATTAATGTCTGAAAATGCAAGAAGGCTTGAAAAGCCTCAGATTTGTTTTGAGGAAATAAATCCAAGAGAATTTGCTATGATGATCAATGAACACAACATAATAGAGGCATCCATTAGTAGCTTTTACAAGACAAGGTCCCCACAAGTTTGTGTGGATAATATCGAAAGGATGCATCAAGACAGAAGTAGAGTCTTGAAAGGGCAATTCATGAGACTTAGATTGTAAACAGGCATTACATGGAGAAACAGCAAAGTCTTTATTAGAAAAGGGTATATTACAATCCTTCAGAACTTTTATTACAACTTCATTGCCAGCATGACATAGTCTATAGTGCCATGTGTCAAAGCCAACTTTCCTTTTGGAAACAGAAAAACAGCTAGGAGAGTTAACAACATTATTCTTGACAGATTCTTGATTTGAAGAAGACTGGAAATTTGATGACTGCACTGGACAAATATTAAACTTATAGAGACCATCACATAGTTTCCATTCCAGCAGTATAGCCCCCTTGACCTGATCCTTGACAAAACAAACAGATGGATGAAATTCAAAGAAAAATTTGTTATCTCTAGCAAACCGAGAGACACTTAAGAGATTTCTTGTAATGATGGGAACATGAAGGAGGTTGTTAAGTTGAAAACAATGGTTAGAGGCTAGAAAAGTGGATCTAACAGTTGAGTTACCAATATTAGAGATTACTAAACCTGTTCCATTACCCAAATGCAGTTGGCTTCCTCCTTGATATTCAGATGAAACATTAAGATTGGAAAAATATGGAATGACATGGTTGGAGGCTCCTGAGTCAGGTATCCAGCTGTATTCTGAGCTGTTGTCTTGAGTGGCCACCATAGCTGTCATATCTTGAGAGTGTGGAGACCATGACTGATTGGTTCTGTTCAAGAAGTTTCCTCTGCCAAGAGTTTGATTACCAGATGAGCTGAACCCTTGAGAGGTTTGAGGACTGAAACTTGGATCCATTCTGTAATAACACTTTGATGTTGTGTGATTAGTGTAACCACATATTTGGCAGGAAATCTTGTTGTTGTTATAACCTCTTGCTCCTCTTCCTCTAGAACCACCTCTCCTACCTCCACCTCTGCTGGTGTAAGTACCTCTTCCTCTAGAGGTGCAATTGTTGTTGTTATTGTTGTTCCAGCTGTTGTCTTCTTTTCTTGTTTGACTGTGGATAACTATATTTGCAAACATAGGCAAGGATTCATCATACTAAGGATTAGAAGCCTCTATCCTGGACTCAAACTCAAGAGAAGGCCACTAGCATCCTTAAAACTCCATTTTTCAGGACTGGAGGTGATGGTGACAACCACAGGGTCATATTCACTTCCCAAACCGGTCAAAGCATGAAGCAGCTGATCAAAGTCTTCAACTTTATGCCCAGAAGCAGCCAAGTTATCACAGCATACCTTGACTTTGTTCAAGTATTCTCACATTGATAGGTTCCCATTCTTCATAGTTTGCAGCTGGATCTTGTACTGCATAGTTTTAGCTCCAGATTGAGCTGCAAAGTTTGCTTCCAAGGCTTTCCACATCTCATGGCTTGTAGTCAGTCCAACCATTAGGATAAGAACACCTTCAAATAAAGAAGATAGGAGCCAAGAAGCAAGTAGTTGATCTTGCCTCTGAAAATTCTGGAAATTAGGGTTAAGTGTAATGAGGCCATCCTAATTTTGGACGATCTTGGATGGGACCTTGGCTGTGCCAAACAAATAGTAATCATGTATCAGCTGCAAGAATTTGCTGCTTCCACGCCAGATAATTATTTTCATTAAGCTTCACAGAAATGAGTTGATGCTGAGGTTGGATAAGAACGGTGTTTGTGGCTGAGTTCAACTCTGGAGGGTTTACAACATCAGCCATTTATTTCAAAAGTGAAGGGGACAAAAGAAGAAAGATTTTATTGGAGACAGGCCCTGAACCCGCTCTGGTACCATGTTGGAAAATGGAATTAAAGCTGCAGCATTTTCAAACAAAATAGGAAAGGTAGAAGATAACTTTCATTGAATTAATTAAAGATGTTTTGCCACAAACATACTTATACAAAAACCCTATCAACCCTACACTACAGCCTGTAACGGTCTGAACACAGGAACCATTAATGCAGCTACACCTAAGCAAGAAGGTAACGGTGGAGATCAACTTAGTACAGGTTGTGCAAGGCAGCTTGCATGCTGCTGTACATACGTCCAAAAGAGGAACAAAACAAACTCAATGGTGACTAGACAGAGGAGTAGGCAAGCTGAGCTGATGACAGAGCAGGAAGCTGACTTGGAAGCTGACATGGAAGCTGACATGGACATAGCTGAATAACTCATAACTCTAACAATTGTCCTCATTAGCTTTGATGAGGAGCTGGTCGAGGTATTCTTGAGCCTTGATATCCATTTCACTAGTTGGTTAGCAAAAACTGCATCCAATCTCATTCCCACTACATGCTCCCATGGATATGCCAAACAAATTCTAAACAAGGAATAGTTGAACCCAATTACACAAGTTCATGACATTAATGTTAAACAACTCAATTGCACAACGATAATATGATATATTTTCTTTATTTGAAGTTTATGTGATATTATGAAATACTAGTGAAACCAATAAATCCAGTTACATTACTCCCAAAAAAGAAATTTATTCACTTATTGCATATGTTCAGGGACATAGACAATAACTTCGCCTAAATTATAAAGCATAATGTGTGCTTATTTATATAATTTTCTATGAGACCCAAATGCAAAATCACATGTGTATGGTCTAGCAACAAAAACTAAGTACAAATGATACCTAGTTGCATTAAGAGCCGTTTATAAGCCCTAACACCTGTGGATTGCTCTCCTCAAAGCTAGCTTTCTGGTTCTTAAAGCTGGTTAAATTTGTTTTCTTGTTTCTACTTCTTACAAAAATTAGAACAAGTTGATTGAAGTTTAAAAAAAGACCTAAAAAACCGAAACACTATGCCCAAAGACTTAAGAAATTTAGAGGAGTTTATGTGTAGAAAATAATAATTTGAACTCTAGAGTACCTGAGCTATCACCGTTTCCAACTATTCATGTAGCACATTAAGTATCTAAACAAATTATATATTACACATTAAGTGCAAGTCTTTAACACTTGGAGGTAAATGATCAACTTTTTTCATTAATTTGACTAAAAGAATCAGACATATTAAGTACCTGAAAAAAAAAATATATTACACATTGGCCATTTTTTTCAATGCATCCTGCAAATATTGAATCGGACAAAAAGATTAACCACGCAAATACTCAATCAGGCAAAAGGATTAACCACTCAAACATGCATTCAAGATTATTGTTGGAGCCTTTCAGTATATTACCATCACTAGACTTGACATCTCATATAGTGTCAACAAGGTTTGCCAATATACACTAGTACAAAAACAGGATTCTAGAACAAACATTTAAGAACGCCTCAGGAGGCGGCGTTCTTGAATGTCAGGCGGTGGCATTTTTGTAATAAAAGTGTCACATACCAGAACGTCTTTTTTAAAGACGTTCTGGTATACTGGATATCTAGAACGTCGTTAAAAAGATGTTCTGGTATATTAGATATCGAGAACGTCTTTAAAAAAGATGTTCTGGTATTTTAAATATCGAGAACGTCTTTAAAAACGACGTTCTGGTATTTTAAATATCAAGAACGTCTTTAAAAAGGACGTTCTGGAAAGTATTATTCGGGACGCCGTTAAAAAGACATTCTCGTATGTCATATTATTTCTGGATTTAATATACCCACAAAATCAATTTTTCTGATTAAAAAATAAACATAAAATACCCTAATCCACAATCTACCTTTCTCGTCTGCTCGCCGATTCAACCCCTCCCACCATTCCTAGCCACCACACAGGCCGTCATCGTCCAATCGCCACCACCAGCTGCATCATCAAACCAGAAGCAGACTTCGGCGGAAAATCTCATGATTTTTCCAACGGCAGTGACTCGACGACGTCATCTTCGTCGCTGGCTTTGATAGTGCTGAAGGAGTGGAACTGAGTTTCAGAAATCGCTGGAAAGATAAAAGGGCTTAAATCGAACGGTGGAGGATTGCTTTGCGAGTTGAAGACGCAGAGGAGGATGTCTTTCTGCCCGTCAATCTGAATATCCAATTTCGGGCGAATTCGTTAGTGGAAAATGCTTGATGAAGGGTCCAGATTTGGGTTTCCTAGAGATTTGGAAATTGAATCCATATCTAATTTAGATTTTTCTGGTAGTTCTCGAAATGCAGATTTACACCGCCGCTGTGGTGACATGCGTCATGGTGGTGGGTCTATTTGCGTGTAGGGAGTGGGGGACGCTGAGGGGCAAAATGGGTAGTTTCGTGGCGGGGAGTGTTTCCTACGTGATGATGCTCGTTAAGACGGCGGTGGCATACCCTAACTGCTGTTTACATACAACATGCATTCAAGATTATTGTTGGAGCCTTTCAGTATATTACCATCACTAGACTTGACATCTCATATAGTGTCAACAAGGTTTGCCAATATACACTAGTACAAAAACAGGATTCTAGAACAAACATTTAAGAACGCCTCAGGAGGCGGCGTTCTTGAATGTCAGGCGGTGGCATTTTTGTAATAAAAGTGTCACATACCAGAACGTCTTTTTTAAAGACGTTCTGGTATACTGGATATCTAGAACGTCGTTAAAAAGATGTTCTGGTATATTAGATATCGAGAACGTCTTTAAAAAAGATGTTCTGGTATTTTAAATATCGAGAACGTCTTTAAAAACGACGTTCTGGTATTTTAAATATCAAGAACGTCTTTAAAAAGGACGTTCTGGAAAGTATTATTCGGGACGCCGTTAAAAAGACATTCTCGTATGTCATATTATTTCTGGATTTAATATACCCACAAAATCAATTTTTCTGATTAAAAAATAAACATAAAATACCCTAATCCACAATCTACCTTTCTCGTCTGCTCGCCGATTCAACCCCTCCCACCATTCCTAGCCACCACACAGGCCGTCATCGTCCAATCGCCACCACCAGCTGCATCATCAAACCAGAAGCAGACTTCGGCGGAAAATCTCATGATTTTTCCAACGGCAGTGACTCGACGACGTCATCTTCGTCGCTGGCTTTGATAGTGCTGAAGGAGTGGAACTGAGTTTCAGAAATCGCTGGAAAGATAAAAGGGCTTAAATCGAACGGTGGAGGATTGCTTTGCGAGTTGAAGACGCAGAGGAGGATGTCTTTCTGCCCGTCAATCTGAATATCCAATTTCGGGCGAATTCGTTAGTGGAAAATGCTTGATGAAGGGTCCAGATTTGGGTTTCCTAGAGATTTGGAAATTGAATCCATATCTAATTTAGATTTTTCTGGTAGTTCTCGAAATGCAGATTTACACCGCCGCTGTGGTGACATGCGTCATGGTGGTGGGTCTATTTGCGTGT
>BMAC01000010.1:1026904-1054152 GCA_014905375.1 Phtheirospermum japonicum
CAAACCCTACCCTCACTCCTAATTTGCCGCCATTGCAGTGTTGCTCAATCAACATATTATATTGGTAAGAATCCTTTTTTCAATTTGGTTTTTCCTATCTGTTGAAACCCAAACCCGATTTTTCTTTTAAATTTGAGGTTTGAATTTTTTATTTTATCTGTTTCCTCTGAACGTAGTACAATCAGAAATTATGCCGCGGAGGATGAGGCACCACCAGTGGCTCTGAACTACATCTGTTTGCGAGCAGGGAGTGGGGGACGCTGAGGGGCGAAATGGGTAGTTTCACAGCGGGGAGTGTTTTGTACATGATGACGCTCGTTTGGACGGTGGTGGCATAACCTCACCGCTGTTTACATACCAAACCCTACCCTCACTCCTAATTTGCCGCCATTGCAGTGTTGCTCAATCAACATATTATATTGGTAAGAATCCTTTTTTCAATTTGGTTTTTCCTATCTGTTGAAACCCAAACCCGATTTTTCTTTTAAATTTGAGGTTTGAATTTTTTATTTTATCTGTTTCCTCTGAACGTAGTACAATCAGAAATTATGCCGCGGAGGATGAGGCACCACCAGTGGCTCTGAACTACATATTAGAGGTGGTGTTGAAGAAAAGGAAGACCACGACAGTTGGGCAATCGAAAGAAAGCCGCAGTTACAAGAAAGGCTTAAACGCCACAAGCCTCGACGATCTCTGCAGGTATTTTCGCTCTGTGTGTGAAAATATTAAGGATTAAATATATACGGTGCAAATTTTTATAGTTCATTTTAGTTTGTGAATTATCGAAGTTAGTTGGAATTCACGGAACATTTTTGTTCGACTTTCATTATTCTTTTCGTTGTGTTTTTCTGGTTCTCTGAGAATGGGATAATAGTCACCAAGAAATGATATTTTGATTGCACATAAACGACGCGCATGCGTATTAATTATGTGTCTTGGTTGGGTTCTACTGGGATTAATGGATAAAAGTTGAGTGGAGTTTGAAATTGTCTGTTTTCTGGGGAGTCTTGCATACTTTTACTCCCTGGTTTCCATTTAACCTTATTCTTTGGCTCTGGGTTTATTTGTGGTTTGAGTTATCCTTAACTTCTTACAGTATTTAACAACTGTGATGTTCTAAAACCATATGTTGCCCAAATAGATGACATATTTAAGGATTTTACTTCATATAAAGTTCGAGTTCCAGTGATAGGGGTAATTATACTGGATGAAACTTATGAAAGGGTGAGGACTTTTCCACATAATTATAGCATTATTCGATTATTTTTTAGAGCTTAAGGCGGTAATTAGGTGTCTCCAGCATAATTTATTAATATTTTTCAATTACTTCATTGTAACATGTGCTGATAAAATGATTAATAACTTCGAATTGAAACTTTGATCAACTATATGTTTCGTTAGGTTTTGTTATACGTAACTTTTGTGAGATACAAAGAACCCCAAAATTCTGAATACTAAATACCTTGGGATTTCGTAAACGTGTTTCATTTTTTGTTTTCATACAATATATACTTTTCAATCGTTCTTATTGTCTTATAAATGAAGTCAACCTTTTATTTGTGCTTTGAGATTTTTAAGAGAACACTATGGGAGTTTTTGATAATCATTTTTTCCAACTAAAAGTCGAGAATCACTTTTTTTTCCATAAAGAATTTGCAAACACTAGTTGTGAAACCATGTAATATGAAATGAAAGAATATAAAGAAATGAGTTGTTAGGCCTCTATACTTCTGAAGATGATATTCAGTTTTTGTATAAACAGGTGAACTTGAGTTTTCAAGACTTTGACAATAGCTTTGACTCAATTTTTGTAATATGACAGTGGATACTTGAAACAAAAATTTACTCCAAGTTCATATGTAGCTTTTTGCTTAACCTATTTTAAGCTTTTAAATTATTATTTTTATTTGCAGTGCTTACTAGTGAAGGGATGGAAAGGAACTAGTTGGAGTTTTCCTCGCGGGAAAAAAAGCAAAGATGAGGAAGACCACAAGTGTGCCATTAGAGAAGTAAATGAATACAGTTTGAATTTGATTTCTTCATTTTTTTTTTCAGTATCATATGTCGGTATACCAACCAATCATAACATGTAGTTGAACTTACAGTCACTAAAAACAAGCATTCCTGGGCAATTTAATTTTATGTTGTTTTCACAATGTTCAAATTCATATTTTTTTTTCCAAATTCCAATCCCTGATCCGCTTTAATTGCACACACCATATTTAGACGTATGAACCGATTCATTCTTTGTGAAATGCAGGTCCTAGAGGAAACGGGCTCTGAATGGACAGCAGAGAGTGAGGGATATAACGTACACTTATCTCTTTCTTAGTACAGTCTAGAGGAAACGGGCTCTGAATGTACAGTCTCACTCTCTGCTGTACATAATTGCTGGGGTGAAAGATGACACATATTTTGCTCCACAAACTAAGAAAGAGATAAGTGTACGTTATATCCCTTACTGGAAAATCTTAAACTTTATGAGTCCCTAGAAATGCATGTTATCTCCGTTATCATTAAAAGCAGTATATTAGAGTTGTCAAATGGACCGGGCCCAAGTGAAAAATTGGTCCGGGATGGAAAAATCAAGTATGATGTTTTTTTTCTAAGTTATATATATCTTGTACTTTTGGACATCTCAAATTTTTTATTTTTGTTTAATGTGTCTCATGCAGTATCATCTTTCATATACCCTATAGTCTGGGTATCATCTTTCATATACCCTCTCGAAAATGCCAAACGGCGTGAGGGCCGAGATTTCACCATGGTTCATTGAGAAGCCCGTGTAATGATTCTGAAAGTTTGATCACACTTTATACAAGGTTCATTAAAAGTCGAATTAAAGTATATTGCTATTGTTTTAAGATTTTGGTTGGAAGGAATAAAAGTCTTCTGATTTCATTTATATATTTTTTATAAACTCTCCCTGAAATTTAACGGAATTTTGACCTAGTTGCAGATCAAACAAGGATGGCAAAAAGGAAGAAGAAATAAGATCAAACAAGGATGGCAAAAATGAAGAAGAAATAAGTAGAGAAACTTTAATATGGAGAGCTGCCAAATTAATTGTTGCAGTAATTCCTACCACTGTAAGTCAACATAGTTTTCCTAATCCTAATTGTTACATATATTGTAATTAAAGTAGTAAAAAAAAAAAAAAAATTGCCCTGTCAACAAAAGTTCGGCAAGAGTATTAAAAATCTCCTATTTCACTTTTTATTGAACTGTATCGGATGAATGGCATGTGTTTATTTGTGCACGTAACATTTATCTAAAACATGAAGTGTGCTGTTGAACATACACGGTTAATTTGGATGAATGACACGTGTACTGAAGCACCTTTTTTTTCTATTTTAAATTATTAAGAAAAATAATTTTATGTTTTGATAAACAGGTTGGAACAGCCTCTGCATATTTGGAGTCAGACCATTACTCTTTGGAGCATTTTTTCCATTCTCTTGGCATCTTTTGTTCTTGGAAATATTTGGGTCAACTTAAGGTTACAATAAATCTGCCTGCATTTACTTTAATTTGTCTGTATTACTCTGCCATATTACTCGGTTGCAGGCTCAAACTCGATCAGAGTTTTTCTTTTATATTTTTATACATAATGAATTAGCTTGAAAAGTTGATTTGTAGGGTTTATAATTATTCCTCGTGTAATTTTTATTGATGTAGCCAAAGAGCACTAGTAGAGCAATGAAAGTCGTTGGCGTAGTGGAGGCGACCTGTGAAGGTATTCGAGTTGGTAATGAGCATGGATGCATCCCGATGAGAGTAAGTTTCTTTATTCCTCCAGAGGAGTCTTTATATTGGATCCGAAGAAGCCAGTAGGAGGGCATGATTTGGCTCATGCTGACACTATATGCTACTATATGTTGTTATACACTGATTTTTGGTAACTCTATTGTTAGTATATTCATAGATTTTAATTTTCGTTTGTAACTCTATTGTTAGTATATTCATAAATTCTAATTTTCTTTCCTCCCTAAATATGACAGAAATCTTTGAATGCTTTTCATGAAATTTGCTCCTTCCATTTTCTTGGTTTGCTTGATTCATATTTCCTTTGAGTTTGTTAGGTTATAGGTGATGATAAGTTTTAGTTATGTTGATATTAAGTTTGTGATTGTCTTGTTTTTACTGAATTTGATGTATTTGTTGGCACCTACTTTCATTTAGTTTATTTTTAAAAAAATTTATTACTTTTTAGAACGGTTATTCAAAAACCCGTTCTCCGAGATCTTGGAATTGGAATAAGTTTGGCAGCAGATCGCGAAATCTTGGTGATCTTCTCTATCTAATGAACGGGGAGTGCTTTAAAATCGTTTTCATCAAGTGGTTGAAAGTATACTTTCTAGAACGCCTGTTTTTAGAGACGTATACTTTCCAGAACACCTATTTTTTTAGATGTTTTGGAAAGTATACTTTCCAAAACGTCTCTGCCTGTTTTTAGAGACGTTCTGGAAAGTTATTTTCCAAAACGGGAAAACCGGTAAAAATGACTTTCTAGAACGGCTGAATTTTTTTTCTAGAACGTCTCTGATAACAGTTCTAGAAAGTCAGACATTCTAAAACGTCTCAGTAGGACGATCTAGATTGTCAGACTTTCCAAAACAGCTCCATACAGAACGCCTCAGCAAGGCATTCTGGATTTGCAGAAACAGGCGTTGTGGAAAGCTGTTTCTGCACTAGTGATATGCACTGCCCCCCTCACCACAAACTGGAGAGCTGTTAAGAGAATTCTGCGATACCTCGCTGGTACAGTTCATTTTGAAATCAACTACAGGAAAACCTCGCACTTCACTCTCACAGGATTTTCAGATTCAGACTGGACCGGCGATCTACATGACAGAAAATCTATTAATGATTTCCGTATCTTTTGGGAAGAAATATTGTCTCGTAGTGCTCTAAAAAGCAGACTTCTGTATCCAGGTCTAGCATTGAGGCTGAATATTGCAGCCTAACTCATGCTACTGCATAATTAATATGGGTTCGATCCTTGATTCACGAGCTCCATGCCAGACTTCCTGCTGCTCCTAAAATTTGAGTTGACAATCAAAGTGTCATTGTTGTTGCCTCCAATCCCATTTTTCATACTCGTACCAAACACTTTGAGTTAGATCTTCATTTTGTTAGAGACCTCATTGAGAAGAAATTGCTACAAGTTCAGTTTTTTCCATCTGTTGATCAGACTGAAGATGCCTTCACCAAACCACTATCACATCAATTCTTCATTCGGCTCTCAAATAAACTTTCTGTTATTCTTCTTGCCACCCTCGAATTGAGAGGAGATATTAGAGAGCATCCTGATAACTTCAGTTCGCATGACCATAAACAGATTAGCGACCTGATAATTTCAGGTCGCATAAGTGTCGACCATACAAGTTGTATGAAAGGTCGCCATAAGGTTACTCAAGAAGTTAGCAACAGGTCTCATGAGAGGTCGCGAAAGAGTTCGCTACCATTACTTGGGATCTACACTATGTAAGATGATGCCAGCCTTAATCCAATACATCTATCCTAATACAACTATGTAATTGTTGTCAAATTATCCTATAGTATTTCTAATCACATATTCTAGGGTAACAAATCAAATACATTGCTATATATAATTGTATCATTCTCTACTATAATTAATAAAAAATAATTGAATATTCATACTAAAAAATCAATAAAAGAATGAGCTCATCGTTTTCCTTCATATATTAAGTAAATTTAAGTAAACAAAAATATATTGTTCATACAATTAAATCGTCTCAGCAAACATTTAATACCAAACATCTCCGCATACAATAAAACACAAAACGCCAAAAGTTACACCATGAATAAAAGGTAAGTAAAAATAAAATTCCGTGTTTACATAAGTGAATTCGGAATATACAAAAGCACGATGCATGTGAAAGCTTAAGAATTACTCGAATCCCATTCAGAAAGAAAAAAACACACATCGAACACCGCGTCGAAGATTGTCACAATTCGAGGAGTGAAACCATGGTCATAATAAACATGCAACCATAATGATATGTGTTTCGACAAAATTTCATTGCACAATTAAACCCCACCTTACCCCACCCCTATTCTTTAGTAGTCCTTTTTATTTTATTTTCTTTTTTCTTTTCTTTTAGCTTGGCAATTCCAATGAAAAAATTGTAAATGGAAGAGCATCCAACCCGGGCCGAATTATATGCTATTGCCTATAAATTGTCCACAAGCCCCCATTGGAGAGGGTTACCTCTCACACACACTCACATACACAGCCCCCATTTTTTCCCTAGTCACTTTGGTCCCACAAACTTTGCTCTCTCTCTCTCTCTCACTTCCATTTTCTTCTCTCATCCCCTTCAAACCTCATTTCTTTGTAATATCTCTGTATTCATCTTCATCAACATCATCATCCCATTTGAGGAAAAACAAAAAAACTTCAAAAAACATCTAAAAAGAATTAAAAAAACAGATGGCTCCTGATATATCCGGAGGTTTAAGAAATTCTCCAACAGGTACGAAAAGCAAGCATGTGCTTAAGAAAGGGCCATGGACGACCTCTGAGGATATGATCCTGGTCGAGTACGTTAAAAAACACGGCGAAGGGAACTGGAATGCAGTTCAGAGGAATTCGGGGCTTATGAGATGCGGCAAGAGCTGTAGGCTCAGATGGGCCAACCATTTGAGGCCCAATCTTAAGAAAGGTGCTTTCACTCCTGAGGAAGAAAAACTTATTGTTGAGCTTCATGCTAAGCTTGGTAATAAATGGGCTCGCATGGCTGCTCAGGTTTATTTTCTTTTTTCTCTTCTTTCATTATTCTTAATTTTATTGTTCCTCTGTGTGTGTGCGTGTGTGTGTGAAGGGTTCTTGATTTCAAGGTATTTAAAGCAACTTCCAATCAATTATGTGTGTGTGTGTGTGTGGTGTTTCTTGATTTCAAGTTATTGAGATTTGAGAGCAACTTCTAGTCAATTATGTATCTTTGTTTCTTATATTTCTTATTTATTCATCACTTGTATATATATGTCAAGTTATCAATCAATTTAGTAACAATCACTTTCAACTATTTGTAGCTCTGTTTTTATTAGATTCTTTATACTTATTTTTATGTTGTTTTTGTTTTCTTATTTTGTATATATATGTCAAGCAATCAACCAATTTAGTAACAATCACTTTCAACTATTTTTAACTCTGTTTTTATTCTCTTTTATCAAACACACTTTATTGTTACTTGTCTCTAATTCTTATTCACTCCTATATATGTACACAAACAGCTCCCAGGAAGAACAGACAACGAGATCAAGAATTACTGGAACACAAGGCTCAAACGCCGCCAACGTGCCGGCTTGCCGATTTACCCTCAACAAGAACACCATCACCACCAACTCAACTCCTCTTCACCATCTCCCTCACTCTCATCGTTTCTAGCCTCGTCCCGACCTTCAAACCCAAACCCTTTAATTTATTACGACGCGTTTACCTCTCCATCGTTGATTAGCCCTTTGCATAATCAATCGAAGCTCTATGGCGGATCGTTGACCGCCTCAAACTCTTCATTTTCGTCGAACCTGTTTTTCGATCAAGGAATATCGAATCCGTTGCCGATGCCATCTTTGCCTCAGTATAACGCTCTCGGTTATGGCATCAAGACGGGCTCGGATATGGGGGTTTTAGGGCTGCCTTCAATCCAATCGCCGACGGTTACACCGGCGGCGTCTTCTAGCGACTTTGTGGTGGGGACCACCTCGAGTGATGGTGTCGAGGAATATGAGGTGGAGCGGGGCCTAGGAGGGCGTAGTAAAAGCGGTTTGTTGGAGGATTTATTAGGGGAATCTAATGCATTGGCTTGTCCTAAGAAAACAGAGGAGCATATTTTTGGAGGAGATGAAAATATGCATGAAAAAGAAGAAGGTTTTTGTTTTGGACATGGCAATGTCTATTCTGATAATAACTATGAAGGTATGTATGAATTCTTTTTTTTAGTTTCTGTCAAAGTATTGCTTTTAAGTTACATTTATTGATGCAATTTCCTAATTTCAATTTGAGCTCATCATTCATTTCAAGATTATTTTTCCATTTTAGGTACTTCGCTGACCGGAATATTCTTGTATGGAGTTAATCCGGTCAGATCATTAAAATTTCTGTGTTATATTTGTTGTGCATTGTTGATAACCTGTGTAATTATGACATTCCGCTCTGACAAAGTGGGGTCCATGCAAGCATGGTTCAAATGACCCTATTTTACTTGAGAAGTTGCTTTACGTTACAAACTTACAATAAAAGAATTAATGCAACGATAGTTATCAAAATTGAACCTAGCGATCATATGGCCTATTTTATTTTCTATCCACTTGCTTAGACCCATACATTGTTACTCGTGTTGGTAACGTGGCTTGGTATGAACAGGTCTAAATACTAAGGGTCCCAGAGAAGGAAACAACTCTATGGATGACGATCTATTGAACCTTCTTGACAATTTTCCATTATCAGTTCCAATTCCAGATTGGAATGCAGTACATGGCCATGAATCTCCTATCTTGAGCAATGGTACAAACGGTATGGAAAGTCAACCTAACGGTGCAAGGTACACCCCGATTGCAACCTCAGACGGAGCAGCAAATCAAGACTGGAACTTTGGCTCCTGCCTTTGGAATAACATGCCCAGCATTTACTAATTCAAGTTTGGCTCCATGAAATTAAATCTTCAAGAATTCAAGATTTAGGATGATAATGATGAGAAGATTTTATCTTTTTAATCTGTCTTATTTTGTTGGATTTGTAGACTCTTTGGGGTCTCAAACTGTTGTGTTAGTTCATTAAGTACTTGCGCTTTAATTAGGCACTACAGTGTAGTTTAGTAGTAGTGTAGTAGAACTGGTCAATATAGAATGTATTCCAACTTAGTGGCGTATTTGCTTACTTGGTCAGTGAATGTGTTTGAGAACTCTTTTGTTGTGTTATGTTGATCTAATTTGTGATAATTTGCGCTTCTAGAATTTAAGTTCTAATTCGTTAAATTGTTCTTAATTAAAAATAGAAAATAATTAGAAAAACCAAATATAAATTAAGTATATTTTGTGTAGAGTGTATTTAAATAGAAGTGGAATTAAAATAATAAAACACATGCTTTTAACTCCGATGAATAAGCTTTTGTAGTTGTGCATGAAGGCGATCTTTAGTAAAAAAAAATGTATCAACGATTACACATGAAAACATGAACAACTAGTAAAGATTACGAAAAGTTCCTATCGAGTAAAATTGTACAGCACTACTCTTCCAAAGGTTAAGAATCATAATCTCCAGAATTGGGTCTTAATAAACGCAAAAAGCATGGAAAAAAAATAATTCGTTCAACATGATGTTGGTGCAGATGTTGCAGCACGAGCAGTAACATCTGCATTTGGGAAGATTTGTTGTTGATCGAGGTACTCGCTCTCAACTCTAAACTCTGATATTTTCGTGTATTCTCTCTGTGTTCAGCGTTTTCAAGTTATAAAGTTAATTCTCATATTTATATAGACATCATTACTTGTAAATAGACGTACAAAAAAAGGAAAGCATATTTACAAATTATATTGCAAATTAAACACTTTAATAAGGAAAGAAGATAAAATCTAAAACTCATAACTCAAAACTTGCAACATAAGAATTCTAAGTAGGAGAAAGATTACAACCTAAACTAATTCTAATAATATATGAGATAATTACAAAATAAGATAAGTATAAAAATTTTACTAAACAATTAATATCTAATATATTTGGCAAGAAAGTCAAAAGAATATCTAGATAAAATAAACCCCTAAATGAAATAAAAGTCTTAGAAACCTCATATGTATCAAACAAAATATTAGACTTCTAATTATTTCTTAATTCAAACTACAAAAATAAAAGTCTTACAAACCTCATACGTATCAAACAACATATGAGACTTCTAATTACTTTTAAATTCAAACGTAATATTTCCTTCAATCTCATCATTTTTTTCTTTTTTGGCCAAAACATACATAATGAAAATCACAAGTATAAAACTTGAATGATCTTCTAAAAACTCCATATAAAGTTAGAAAATTAAAGATCAAAATCTAATCAAGCAGCAATTAGAAATATCAAAACAAATAACTACCACCTAATAAAAATATCACTAAAAAAAGATATAACAACCCAAAATAAAGCACTCCCCTTTCGTTAAGTGGCGGTAGTTTCAAAATAAACTCATCCTCTTCAACATCATCTTCATCACGAAGCCTCATAAAAAAAATCAGTACTACAATGAATATCAGTAGAACAAACTCTCCCTAAATGTGTTACTATCATATCTACAATATTGTGCGGCAACATCCGTAGCAGCAACAACACTCCCTAAATTAAGCACATCTCTAATAACAACATATGCACCAGAAACTCCATCATAATAAACTACTCTCCCTTTATTATATCTCCCCTTTTCTGGCTAGAAAGATCAGAATTATGACACAGCAGGGTCATAGACATTACAAAAATACAACAGGGTCATAGTCATTACAAAAATACAGTTGTATTCATACTCTTCTGTTGTTTTATTTCATTCACTATTTATTCTAGAGCAGACATATTAACCAAAGGAACCGATCAAGAAAGTTGACAAGCCTGGAAAAAAGAAAATGATAATGTTTTACATTTGAAATACATATATTTTGAGCTCGAGAACGTCTCTGAATCAATTCCTAGAGTAAACCACTTCCATAACTATCTGGGAAAAAAAAAATCAATAAAGGACATGTTGGTTGAATATATATGTTAAGTTGAATATTTAAGGAAATGTTGTTTAAAATTGTGTTATTTTGATTTTATTTTTTTATCGCAATTGTCCACAAAGTTATTTCATGTTACTATGTTATCGTATAATTGAAATTATGGAAATGATTCTCTTAATGTTTCATACTCATTGTACACAAAATACAATGAAGTCATATATGTTTTTCACATGCACATACCATATTCATCACACACGCTAACCATATTCATCACATATTGAAAAAATAATGTTTCAGACAATAGAAGAAATAATCATCTCCAATCATATTAAACAATATTCAATCTGGAGTTGATCTTTTACATATAAAACACTTGCAACCTAAAGGCAACTAACTACCAACTGGCTTTGAACTTGTTGCATTACAGGAATGTGGCAACGGTGAAAACTTTAAACTCGTATTTCCACTAGCAAAAGTAGCATATGTATTTCCAGTACTTAGATGAACATAATCATCTGCAGTAGATTTACCATTATATCCTACTAAAAAAACTGACATACAAATTATTTCATCAAAATTGAGCTATCAACCATACACCTTTGCTTTCCGCTCCTAACATTAAATCATAACCTTAACACATAATCATTATAAAACTCATAAACTTCATCAGTAGGATTTAGAATATCTGTGATGATGAATATGGTATTTATTTGCAATAGGTTTTGTTGTTCCTAATGTTATTTTGGCTGAAGAGATTGTTAATAGGATTAGTCATCATCACTGATAAATTCATATTCATTACAGAAAATTCCAGCTAAAATTGTAATTTGAAATAAAGTAATATAAATTATTTATTGATATTCATCATTAATTGTTAACATAAATAATCTCAGAAAAATAAAAACATGTGTAATGGTCAATTTGTTCAAGATTACAACAATTTACTCCATAAACTAAAATCATCACAATATTTGAATACACAATAAAATATACCACAAAAATCCGATAATCACATAATTTGCTTTCATATTCATAAAACATTACACATATATTAATTATGAAAAATATGCATACACACACAAACACACACTCAGATTCATTAGAAAAAAATAAAATTTAGAAAACACAAATTGAAACAGAAGTTTTACACTAATTTGCACAAGAAAGAGTTGAATTCACACTAGCACAATCAACATCAAAAACTAAATATAGTTATGATAATCAATAGAACCAACTGCAAATATAGAAATCAACATCAAAAACCTAAAATAGGAATCTAAAACGACAAATCACACATAAACTAAAACACAAATATTTGAAACTTAATTTAAGTTTCAAAAAAATCGCCCATTTAAATCAAAAGAGGTCAGAAGATTGAGGTATCTCATCACCATCAGATTATAAAACTGAAGTTGACGGATTTGCCGACGAGTTTAAAATCGGAGATAGGAGATATGTTGTTCAATAGAAAAAATGGAGTTGAAGGTTGAGCTGGAGTTGTCGGAGAGTGATAGAACTTGAACTGACAAATATTCATTGTGAGAGAGAGAGAGGAGAGTTGGAGGATGATGGTTGTTGGAGAGAGATATAGAGAGAGTTGTGAGATCCCATTTCTGAAAATAAAGAGAGGGAGAAATTGACCTGGTGAAATGGGTGGTCGGACGTGTGAGTTTATTAGTAAGTGGGACTAGGTGAACAACATTATATTATATTTGGTATCAAGTTATGTATGAAAAGTGGTGGTACTGTATTAATATATCATAATTAGTAGTATTAATGAGAAAATATTATAGAAATCGCTAGGCGCTGGACCAGTACCTGAGTGCCTCCTAGAAATTATGCGTTTTTTTTTTTTACTGATTTTTTGCTTCTTAGCCGCTTGCCTAGCTCGGTTTTCTTCCTAGGTATCTTAGTCAATTCTTGGCCGCCTAGGTCGACATATTGGCACAAATAATCTTTTCCATGATTTGGCCAAAATTGCCTCGGCCTAGAGTTGCCTAGCCCGATTTATGCAACATTGTTTAAATGAGAAGAACAATTTCTATTCATATCAAATTGAAATACCATATAGAATTAAAGAAATCATATAACGACGGGTTTGCGTATAATCTAATAAATATTTAAAAATAAAATATTATTAAATAAGACCACAACAATATTGAAAATAAAACACACCCAACGACTAATTTATAAGCAAAACAAATTCCGTGATACACTCCTTCATATGAATCAGTAAGGATGATATAGACCACATCAATACTAAATATTTAATATAAAGAACTAGTCATCCAATAAACATAAACTAAAATGAAAAATAATATCAATACCAATATGAATCAAGTTGAACAACCAACAATACAATATTGTTGTCGTAGGTGATGCTCAGTTATCCGATGAAAACAAAGACAACAACCAAAACATTTATGTAACTAATGGTGATATGGGTCTGCCTATAACGATGAGAGCGATGACAACTCTGATATCTATTTTCCAAAGCTAAGAAATGGAGTTTCTGTTGCAAATATGGACCAATTGATGTGATATAGCTCCTAATAAATTAGCTTCATGATCCTCTGAACTATTATTAAAAGAAACGGTCGCCTCCAAATTTCCCATCCCAATTTTGTTCAAAATCAATGTTTTTATTGTTATTTGACTTTCCTTAATTAGTTGCTTTGCCTTATTAAGAAACTAGAATACAAAATCATGCTTGATTTAGAAAAAAATCTTCAAATATTATCTCTATAATTCTGAACAATGTATTCAGCTGTATATATGCTTATAAACAAATATTAATAAGCAAATCATGCAAACATACTTGCTGTATTAAAACTTGTCGCTATCACCAATGCCATTATAAATTAAAGAAGCACCCAAAACTACTTTCCTAAGCACTGTCTTAAGTAGGGGAAAAAACTCATCGTATTGAACTTGACCTAGACTTAGCCGTTTCACACTGAGACTTAGCATCATGTTAGCTAAGGGGAATCCTTCGTACATTACTGAGCATCATGTTGAATTAAACTTAATCATTTCCAACTGTAGCAGTATTAATTTGAGGGGAATCATTAATTAACAGTTTTTTAATTTTTTTTTCGTGTATAGCTAGCAGAGTTTCATGTAATTCTAAGTATTATTTCAAACTATACTTAGCAATATGTGATTCACACAAACACAATACTATTTGGTTACTTTTATTTTTACTATTAATTATCATTATTATTATTATTATTATTATTATTATTATTATTATTATTATTATTATTGTTAACTTTTCTAGTTTTTTATGTTGGCAAGACATGTAATGATTTCATTGGTGTTTGGTTTGTTGTATTGCCCGGCTTGTCTTAATATTACGCGATCATTTATTCAACTAATAGGTATGTATATTTATATTTTTATTGGTTGTGACTAGGTGAGACGACATCGTGAAGGAAAGGCAAACTGTGAGGCGGTGGCACAGATCTTGAGTTTGGAAAAGACTCAAATGTGACGGTCACACGGGTCTTCTATCATGTAACGGAGCCCCAAACCCAATAAATCTGCCTAATCCGACCCTATTTGATGGATCAAACCCGGGTTTGAATAGGTATAGAGCTCTGTCACATGATAAATGATCCATGTAGCCATCACACAGGAGACTTGCTCCTTGAGTTTTGGCTGGTTTGGTGTGTGAGGGTAACTTGTTTCAAAAACATACATTGAGCCTGATTTGTTGGTTCTTGTTGAATTTATTGCGCTGAACATATGGGTTCAAAACACCATTACACCCTATTACTCAATTTAGTTATATGAGAAATAATGAGTTTAAGTTTTTATGGTGACGTGAATATATTGGTAATAGTAGCATGAATGTAGTTAGCAGTATGTAACACTACCACAAAAAATGCTATTGGAACAAGGGTATAGGCATGAAATTTTTTATCAGGTTGCATAATGACATGTTTTGTTGCTACTTGTGAGATGAGTACAAATAATTTGTTCGTTCAACTTGAGTTTTATAACAATTTTCACATTGACATGATTTGCTACTTTAGCAATGAGTACACATGATTTTTTTGATGTTAGTTAATTTTTATTTTCATATATTATTTGCTATTTTTTGGACAGGTATTAGGTATTAATATTAAATTATTGTTTGCAAATGGTATTAGATATCAAATTTTTGGACAGGTATTAAAATAAAATTTTGAATTTTTTTAAAATTTACAATTATGCATTGGATAGTGCAAACTGATGCATATAATCACCCGAATGAGCATTGGTTTATATGACAACAACCGATGCCTAAATGATATTTTTTAAATTATTATAGGCATCGGTTGTTTAAAAAAATTGATGCATATAAGTACACATTAAGCATCAGTTACTTGACCACGACCGATACCTATATGGTCTTTATAGGCATCGGTTATTTGAAAACAACCAATGCGTATACATAAACATTAGCATAGGTTATTTGATCAAAATCGATGTCTATAGAGAGACATTAGGCATCGATTGTTTTTAAAACAGACGATGTGTATACATACACATTGGGCACCGGTTGTTAATAAAACAACCAATTCATATATATATATATATATATATATATACACACACACATTAGGCATTTGTAATTTTAACAACCGATGCGTATAGATACATATTAGACATCGGTTGTTCTAAAACAATCGATGACTAAAGAGTCTATATATAGACATTAGGCATCGGCGTGTGATGACTATATACATCTGTTTTGGTCAAACAACTGATACTTATGTCACTTATTAGCAGCGGTTCTACAACCGATGCCTAAAGTCCCAATTCTTAGCATCGGCTATTAGTAAAAAGAACCGATGCTAAAGGGGAGGGGGGGTTACTAAGCATCAACTCAAACTATAACTAGCTGCAATTGATGAACACCTAAATCTCATTTGATTTTGAGATACAAAGTTGAGGATTAATATGTTGTCGTGTAGTTCTCTTCTCTTATTTATATTTTGAAGAGAATGACTAGTTGACCCATTTATTCTAGATATATTCAATTTAAGAAAAAACAGAAAAATACATATCAAGTTATTCTACCAAGAGTTATCAAATAGACACTCATTAGAGTTTTTTTTTCTCTATAAATTACAATAAGATATATAAACAAATCTAAGAATGGGCCCGACATTACTGTGTATTAATAATAGTCAATAAGTCAAACATTAAAAAGTATACAGCAAATATTTATGTTACGCCAGATTAATGGGTTATAACCCGTTAGGCCATCTGACCCGATACTATATGTATTGGTTTTTGTATTGTGATGTATTGGTTTTTGTACTCGAAAGTATTAGTTTTTCACAAAATCTCCAACCCGTACTATGATGTATTGGTACTATGATGTATTGATTTTTTATTATCATGTATTGATTTTTGTACTATAATGTATGGGTATGAAATTGATGATCTGTTGGTCTGGTCTAACAAGAGTGTTGTCCAAAGTATACTACATGATAAAGAGCAATAACAGATTAGGTAAGAATTAATACACAATTTATGTAAGTAGAAATATTATAGTAAAATTAGGTAAGAATAAGTAGTATTATTAGGATAAATAACAGTGTATGACTTAATATTAGCCAATTACTCTATGTTAACCATAGTCAAGATAATTGTGGTATAGCTGTGCATGGTTGAGTTAACCATAGTCTAGCTACAGTCCAAGAGTAGCTATTGTGCATGAAGAATGGCTAACCTAGCAACGGTCATGTGGTCACGTGTTGAAAGGATGGTCTATATAGTACAAAATATTGTGTGGATGTGATCATTCGATGTAAACCTAGTTGCAGGCTATAAATGTGTGTCATTGTCATCTCTGTATATGCGCTGAAGTTATCAAGAAAGTTGCAGCTTTTGTTCTCACCATATATGGAAATAAGTCTTGCTGTACAGATGCTTTCTTTTCCTTTTGCATTGTTTCCTTTCATGGTATCAGAGCTTGTCCTTCCTGCTGCTGATGACCAGTCTTTTTCACAATTAATAAACCCTTTTGTATAACATTAAAATGGCTGATTCAAGTCAGTCAAGCAGATACAGGTTGAACAATATATCCACAACAAATACAAATAATCTTATCTACCCTCAAAGCCAACTCGTATCCATAAAATTAGACGATGCCAACCTTTTGATCTAGAGACAACAAGCCCTAACTGCTGCTAGAGGATATAGACTATAACATCTCATAAAAGGAGATGCTCATGCACCAGACGAGATGTTGATGCAAGAAGAAGGACAACCAACTTCATTGAATCAAAAGTTTGTTATATGGCAAAGGCAAGATCAAATACTGGCCTCTTGGTTGCTGTCATCTTTAATTGAAGGTATACTTGTTAATGTTGCACCTTCACGATGTGACTATTGGAATTTACACTATTGATTGCTCTTCATCCTTTTATTACGTTGACTAACCCATTTTTTTATATTCGACTTCGCTCATTTTCTTTCAAACATCTACTCAAATCAGAAATGAAAAGTCTTTATTAATTACTGCAATTGACAACAAACTAACAATTCAACTAACTCAAATTAGAGCAACGGAATAAATAATAGTAAATAGTATCATATTCAATATAAACAAGTAAGGCAGGTAAATAAACTATCATTATCATCAACATTACTTTCATCTGGAATTGAAAAAAAGTGATTGGCATTGAATTTGACCGTTATACACTATTGCAGTGGAGTATTAAATAATAGTAAATAGCATTATATTCGGTATGGTTCGAGTATTTTCAAATCTCGTGCTCAGTCCTTGTGTATGTATATACATATATATATATATATATATACTTATATATTATAGTAAATTTCTAAAACCATTTATTGGTCTGATAGAATGAGCAATGAATGTTAGCCATCAAATGTGAATGGGAAGAATGTTAAAATTCCAGCTGGATACTATCATAATTCGTAGAATAGCATACCATATCATAGAGGAATAAGTCTACTTTATCCGCGATCTCGCAAAAACATAGCAGCTTGTCTTCGCTAAATTTAGAAATCTTTTTATATGGGGGCTTGCTTACAATTTCCGGTGGACTTTGTCATGCACATAATGCATGTACTACATATGAGCATTACTTGAAAGTTGTTACTAAAGTAATCATTACATGCAGCTATTATTGAGAAATCTCTACAAAGTTTTTCTTTTCGAATTTAGTAAAAGATCACATCTTTAAATTGGTCCGAGTATATTGTGCAACAAAAATTATACTATTAGGTCTATCAATTGATGACTTGGGTTTTAACTAGTAACAAAATTAATTAAAAGTAATAGTTTTCAATTAATTTGAGATTTCCACTCATTTAATATCTGTTTGTGCGAATGGATTGCATTTAAATTTGAGATAAGTTGAAATCATCGTTGTCTTGTACCTTTTCACGAGTTCTAATAGTATTAGACAAGTCGGCTGGACTAGGTGGTATTAACCATGTGTATTAATCATGCTTAAGTTTGAAGAACGTCTTTGCAAGGCTTTTTAGACATGCCATATCGATCTAGAATCAATTAAGTAATAGTACTTGTGTAAATGAGACAATGATATTTTTTAATCAAAATTTAATATTTAATAAAAGTACTAAATTTATGTTTAAACTTTTAAAATATCATTCTTTGAATAAACCAATTTTCTTCACACGCAGGAGACTTAATGATATGTTGCATTCATAATAATATAATTGATAATTATATTTGAAAACATATCTCAACTTGGACAAACATGATCGACTCGAACCAAACACTTGACAAATTCATTATATTTACAAACATTATGTCCTAGTTATCTGCTTGTAAGAAGGTTCACGCAGCCCATACCGTAGCCACTTTTCTCTTCCCATTACAATATGATAATGTAAAATTTAAAAGAAAACTGAATAAAAATATGTGGCTTATGGGTGATTGAAGCAAGTTTCACGTTCTATCCATTGTATTTTAGTACTTCAATTTGGCAACTTTTAGTAAAGTTTTAGAAAAGAGCCCACATTGTGCGTCATGCCCGCTTTACTTAAAATAGTAAAGTGAAGATCGCTCTTTCAGAAGAAAAAGAAGTTAAATTAAGATCTAAAATTATGGAATTTTAAATTTGAGTCCCGCTAGAAATAATTAAATATTTTTAATATATGTATTTTTTTTAATTAGTATTGTATTAGATTGTTCGTAATTATCCATTAATTAATATCTTATGGCGATAAGTATATATGTTAAAAGATTTTGCTAGAACAAATGAAAAGAATGAAACAAGAAGAATAATTGTAATTCATGATCTAGCCTTATCCCTTTTTCCTTATCCAAAAAAAAAAAAAAAAGGGAAACAACTGTCCAACACGCCAAAACCGCGAAAAATAATGGTATCTGAATTTTATTGTGACATAGTGATTGGACTTTAGATTTCTCTACTGTAAATAACAACATTAATGAATTTGGTTGTCCGACATTGTTATTGGGTACCGTAATAACTGTTCTATTGTTCTAATTACTCGATGGAATTTTTTTTTGCTATTTGAGCCGAATCGGGGATTAAAATGATCCTACATCCTACGTCCGTCAAAATGATAATTTTGCAATTGATTTCACACGTATTAAAAAATGAGTAGTTTATAAAGTTAAGTTATTATTTAATTAATATTTTCTAATTATACTTTTATTGAATTTATTAATGTCAATTAATACTTATAAAAATGAGTATATTTGTTATTGGAATAGTAAGATTTTAGATTTTAATTATCAATTTTTAATTTATCAATTAGAAAACTAGTATTTCAAGAATATTAATTAAAGGGGTGTGTGAAAATAAAATTTTAATGATATGTTAAATATAGTAACTGGACTATATTTATGGGACGAACGAAAATGGAATACTGGACTATTTTTGTGGGACGGAGGGAGTATATCCGAGTTTGTTTGTTTTTTCTTCATCCTCTTCTCCTTCATTATGTCCAAAATAATTGTCGTTTAAACATTTTGAGTATTTTTATCTTAAAATTTCTAAGATTGCCCTTATTTTTTTCTAGATTTAATGTGTAATATCTTCAAAATAGGTGTAACATCAAAGATATTAAATATCCATACATTAATGAGGGTAGATGCGTAATATTGTAAGACTTTATAATTTTGTGAAATCTTATATAAAGTGATAAATATTTTGTACAAAGTATATACTCTATGAATTCTTCCTCTCCAAATCAAAAAATCCTTCTTCATTTCAATTATAACAAAACGTATGAGTATATGTAAACCCCAGAACATAAATTGTTACCCAGATATCTAGTTTTAGATATATTGTTGATAGGGAATTATCATAAAATTATCCTACTTCACTTCAATTTTGCATTGAATTGAAATTCTAGAGCACGACTCGCGTTGTCCCGAATATAATCAGCAATAAAAGAAAAGTTGGATATTATAGCTATCTGTATACGTGTTTAATAAATGTAAGGTTCATTTGTAAATTATTCATATTTCCAATTTTAAGTTCAATAAACCTTCTCTGTTATCGAATAACCCAAGATTATGATATATATATATATATATATATATATTAGTCAACCACATCCCATTTAATTTATATCCATCAAATTTAAACGTAATGAGTGACTGAGATTTGGCTCTACGGACCCATTTTAATAATTGGACACATTGGATCCAATATATATATATATATACACCACAATACTCTTACTATGAAAATAACCAATAAAACAAATAAAAATAAATAATAATAATATATTGGGCAGTAGGGTGGCTTCCGCTTGCCCATGTCGCCTCTGCGGGTTGTCGGGCGAAAAATTATCCGGTCAACATAAAATATTTTTCGGTGATTTTTTTTTTCTTTGAAAGATATTTTTTTAGCCACACATTTATTTCTATATGTCCGTCTTACTATATGTTAAAAAAAATTATTTAATGTCCAAAAGAAAACGATCACCGAAAATAATTTCTTGCTTAATATCAAAAAAAAAAAAGTCTCTAAGAAATCGATGGCGCTTTAGAGACAAAAGATTTCTTACTTAATGTCAAGAAAAATCCGATCACAAGTAACAAAAATTCTTACTATATGTCTGGAATTTCTTACTTAAATTCCAAAAAAAAAAAATCTGATCATCGAAAAGTAATGCTTACTATTTGTCCGAAAATCTCTTACTTAATGTTCGAAAGCTTCTTACTTGATGATAAAAATTGTTTAATTGATTGTAAAACTTCTTGCTTGATGTGCAAATATTGTTATGTATTTTTAACTTATTAAAACACAATTTCTTTTATTCTTTTGCCAAATAAAAAAGAAAAAAAATCTTTGATAGCAAATTATTGCTATATATTTCTTATTTAATATAACAATTATACAATTTATTACTCATAGTGAAATTTCTAATTTTATGTTGGAAAATGTAAGAAAAATTATTACTTTATGTTCGAAAAAGTGAGAGAAAAACTTATTGTATATTGAAATCCCTTACTTCATTTACTAAAAGTAAGACAAATTCTTATTTTAAAGTTCGAAAAAGTAAGAAAAGTTATCTACTTTATAGTAAAAACCTCATACTTTATGTTCAAAAAAATAAGAGAATTTCTTACTTAATGTTCAATAATTTTATATAGTGAAATTTCTTACTTTATATTTTTTAACAAAAGAAAAAAAAAAAAGAAAAAGGAATTTGTTAGGAATTTTTACTGGGCAAAACAAGAAAAAACAAAAAATCTCGATGAGAAATTTTCTGGCGAGTAAGATGTGGTATTGGTGGTGGTGGTGGTGGTGGTGGTGGTGGTGGTGGTTATTAATTATTATTATATTATTTATATAAAATTATTATTTTAATAAGGTGTAATTGTATATTTAGAATTGGACTATTTGATAATTTGTATAATTATATAAAATATTTGAATAATACATGCATGCATATATATATATATAATATTTGACAATTAGCCTATATTTCCTTGTCAAGAAAATTAATGTTCTTTTGTGGAGACTTAGACTAAGAACCTGTAATTTCATGTACAAAACGATAAACTAATGAAATGACTCTAAATAAAACAAATGAGTAATGACTCTACATAAAACAGGTTATCAGTCAAAACGCACTTAGAAGAGGACAAATTCATTTTTAAAATGAGACAGATAAAACATGAAAATAAGTAATGACTTTACGTAAAACATATTTTATATGCGCCACAAAATAGTACATTTTAATTATTACGGAATTTTAAAAAAATGATAATTTATATGGTTGAAACATTAAATTTCACCTATATTATATAATTGTATTCTTCCTTTTAAAACTACTCACTCATTAATTGTTAGTACATTGTGTAAAGAAATACACAAAAATAAGTACATAAAACGTGAAAAGTGTGTTATAATTTTAAAAAAAATAAAATAAAATAAGAATGTGCTATACTTTTGGGATAAAAAAGCAAATGACTCTTGAGATGCTAACAATGATTCAATTCTTTTAAATTTATTAATAATTTTGGCGGATATCACCATTTTAACTTTTCATATTTCAAATATTAATTTATCTCGAAATTCAAACCGATAATTTTAAAAATTTTATCATATACATCAACATTGTTGAAAAAAAAAACACAATTAGTAAGCCTCATCAACAAGTAACTGATGAAAGACAATTTATGTAATTGATATCTTTACGTATTATGTAAATATGTATTTGATACATATATAAAAGGAAGTCTTTAATCAATATGAGAACTCTAATTTTACCATCTCCTTTATATCTTCTTCTTTCCTAGTTTTTCTTTTAAACGTTATCAACAAAAAATTCTAAACTAATAAGCCCCCCAAAACCAAAGGAACAATTATACGATTTGTATACATTGAGAATCTAACTGCGGAGAAAGTTTGAAAGGTTATTTTTTGGCGTTTGAACCGTTGAATCACGCTCCAATTTTTAAAGCACTTTCAAGACCTGTCGAATTATGTTCTGAGAGCAGTGGAGCTTGGATTCTGTGATTCGAGGCAATATATATCAAATTTTGAACAAAGCAAGTTTTGTTTTCAGAATTTTCTTTGCAGCATTTTTGAGTACAAGATTTAGCACAATTAAACCGTTGGATCAATCTATGGATTTTATTTATTATTCAATGCATAGAGAAGTTTAGTCTGAACGGTGGAGATTTGAATCTAAGATCCGTAGAATCCGATAATGAATTTTGAATAGAGCTGATCCTGTTTTTCAAAATTGTCTATCCTTTTTTATTTAAATTGATTTACACACAATCTAACTATTGGGTGAAACTAAATTTTGGATATAATGTTCAAAAAACATAGAGGTTAAATCTGTATGGTAGAGATCGAGTTTGAAGCTCTCTATCATTTAAAACATGTTGCAGACAGACTTATTACAAAAATAAAAATCGAAGAATGCCCTAGAAAAGAATCGTGGAATGCCCTAAGAAAAAATCGTGTCTTTCCTCCAAGGTAATTCGAGTTACCTTATTTTTTATTAAATGAAAATAATAATATTTGTATATATGATATGTGGCATGATGTCTATACCACGTTATGTACAATCTTGACAAATATGAAATTTTGTAGTATTTAATGATATTCATAGAGTAAATTTTGTAGTATTTATGCTTTTTTATGATTTCAATCAGAATTTGTAAATAAAGTTACTTACATGATTTTATGAGGAGGATTGATAATGATTTTGCCAATATGCCTAGTTAAACATGAATTTCGATGAACTGATAGTTTCATGTACATTGGTAATTCTCTTAAAGCTGAAATATTATGTGCTACTTTCAATATATCTATCATTTATTGTACATTTTTATAATAATAAAATTTCATGAACAATACTAAATTAGTATAAATCAGACTGTACTAAAAGTATATTCACAAAAATATCAAAGAAATTGTGTGAACTATGTTTTCAAATCTATTATCTAAATAAATTGATTGAACTAACTCAATATAAATCCAAAATAATATACTCAAAAGAAGTTGAGTACTATAATCAGTCATTTGATGTATAAGTTAGAATGACTATACTCTACAATAATATCATTCTCCAACCCTCAAATGACAAAAAATCGTCAAACTAAGTTAAAGTCAGTTCTCTAATGAGTTTTGGGTTTCATATTGACCCATACTTATGTTGGAAGTATATTTAGTTACAAACATCCAATGAACTTTGGGATTCCCTAAATGTATACTTTGGGAAGTTTATTACACACTACTTTCAGGCCTAAGCATTCGGTGTAAAGAAATTTATTTGTTTGCTAAAAATGGCCAATGACTTCTAAAAAGATATGTTGCAACTCAAAACATATGCGTATTGCTATATGTGAAAAAGAAAGTCACATAAAATTACAATAAGTAGTTAAAAGACACGATCTCACTCTATTTTTTTTCACTTAAGCAAACAAACCGATGCACCTATATAATATTAAAGTGTTCTAAAAATCGCTAGGCGGCTGCTATGCGTCAGGCCAGCGCCTAGCGCCTAGGACGCCTAGGCGGGGTTTAGGCGGGGCCTAGAATTTGAGAATAAATACTCTGATTTACAACTTTACATCCAACCATTTAATAGTTCAACATACTACCTGCTACACAATAAAATCTATGACAATTCAAAACTAAAAGTAATAATCACAAATTACAATTCACAAGTTTAAAGCTATTATTCGATTCAAAGTTCAAAACAGTATAGATCTATAAGTTCATTAGTTAAATAAAAATATCATAACATATATTACAAAATCAAAATAATAAAAAATAGGCACAAAAATGCGTCGTTAAGGGACATAAATTTTTTATAAAAAAAAAAACTAGCATGGCGCCTAGACGCCGACTTGGGCGCCTAGTCAGCGCCTGGGGCGTCCGGCGATTTCTTTGACCGACTTTTGAAAATTGTAGGCGGATTGGTGGCGCCTAGCGCCGCCTAGGCCGATTTTTAGAACAGAGATAATAAGTCATTGAGATATATAATATTATTATTTGTAATACCAATGTTAGACATTTGGATAAGAAAATTTCTTGAAGTTAACTTTGGTCCATATGAATAATGGAAATAACCTCAAAGTAAAGAGGGCGAGAATGAACCACAAGTTAAAATATATAAGAGTTCGTGATATTTATTGGAATTTTTTTTTTTTCTGTTATCCCTTTTTTTTTTCTTCTTTTTTGTTGATTTGGTATTATACAGAGCGCATACAATAAGTTTTATTCGTATTGCAAGTAAGTATGGAGTTTTGAACTTATTCATTTGTATTATGTTCTTTTGTTATATAGCTTCCGGAAAAAAAATAAAAAAAGCAAGAAAATATTTATTTTTACGGTAACCAAGTTGCTAATTTTAGTAATCAAATTGTTAATTTCAGATCCAATGTATACTATTTTGGTGTTGTGTATGCTATTTTTAAATATATGTAATTATCAAAAAAAAATTATATTTATTTTTTAATAAATCTCATGTAACACATAGATGTTAAAGTAATATACTAGTATTTAACCCGTGCGATTCATGAAGCAAATTGAAATGGATGGTGTAATCCTTCAATGTAAGTGTAATATTATTGATTTATTAATGTAAAATAATAATTTAAAATACTGAAATCACGATTATTGGTCAATATAAGCAATTTTAAATCAAACGGTACGTACGCACCCCACTAAAAAATGTTAATATTACCCTTAAACCCTACACCCCAAATAATTCATCTTCTTCAACTCTCCACCACCACTCCAGCCGCCGTCCATCATCGCCGCCACCGCCATAGCCACCGGCTATTGAAGAATATAAAAAATCATGCGCACAGAAAGATAAAAGAAAAAAAAACACCTTGAAAAAATGTCGTTCGAATCAGAATTTTTGAATACAAAAAATCGATTCAAATACAAAACACATGTTTAAAGAATTGATCTGTACACAAAACATATGTTCAAAAAATTAATATGAACGCCTCTTTTAGGCCAAAAAAGGGTTGTTCGATTCTTTTTTTTTTAGAACAACGTTGTATTGTTCGATCAAAAAGTTCGAACACATGAGTTCTATTAGAAAAAAAAGAGACAAACACCCCTATTTCGCATCTGTTTCTTACCCTATGCCGCCCATATCCGTCACTTACCTTTCACCACCCATCACCATTTTCTCTTCTTCTTGTTCGACTGTGGCGATAACGGTGTGATGGACGATGCTAATGGCAAAGTTGGAATGATGGTGAAAGGTTGAAAAAAAAGATGTGTTTGGGTGTTTGAGGGTGGGGGTGATCATTTAGTTATAATTTAATCACATCAATTTGTTTGATACAACTGAATAATCTAATTATACTTTAGTCGCAATTTGTTGTATTTTTTTTATTTTAGAAATAATTTATATCAACATAATTATACAATTACCAAATCAACCTTAAATCAATAAAAATATAATACTTGTAATATAAATTTCTAAAAATTATAAAATCAACTAAATAAATACAAAAAATTTGTATTTAAGTTATAAATATATATTAATTAAATTAAAATTAAAAAACATCACAAAAATCCTATATATTATAAATAATATAAAATAAATCCTAAAATATTTTAAAACTGGATTAAAATATTATGAATTCTAAATAATATTTAATAATAAGAAAAATATTATAAAATAATAAAATAAATCATAAAAAATATGAAATAAGTTAAATGTATATAAGAAATATATTTTATATACAAATATTTATCAAATAATTTAAAAATAAAAAAATTACGAATAAATAATATAAAATAAATTTTATTTCACAATAATTTTATATATTAAATTAAAAATAATTTAAATCYTAAATAATCATTTACTAAATCCTATATGTAACAAAATCACATTAAAACTCTATAAATAATAAAATAAATCAGAGAAATTTATGAATTCAGTTAAATAAATTCGACATATGTGTTTTAATTCTAAATAATTCTTAATAATTTCTGAAATAAAATAAAATAAAAAATAGAAATAATATAATATTATAAATATGATAATATTTTAAAATCATATAGAAACATAGAGTTTTATAATTAATTTCTAAATATTTATTTTAAAGACATTGAAAAATAAATTGGCAATAGTTACAAAGTAAATTAATAAATATATAAAAATTAATTCTAAATAGTTTTTTTATCTATTGAAAGTTGATAATAAAATAATAACAAAGATCAAGAAGTTATAAATAATAAGATAAATCTTAAAATATTTTAACAGAAAGTAATATACCTAATTAAAGTTATAATATAAAAATTATCTCGTAAATCTAGAAACTAAAAAAAATATAAATATTATAAAAATATATAAAATACTACAAAAATGAACAAAAAAATACCAAATAAATGAGGCATAGTATTACAAATTTAATTAAAGGCCTTTGTATTCTATTTATTATAGTTAATATCTTTGAAATCAGCTCGTTAATTGAGTCGGGATAGCCACTGAGTGATCGAGTTAAACATTAGTCATCGAGTCAGTTGATGAACCCGATAAATAAATTAGAATTATATATATATATA
>BMAC01000010.1:1054158-1082112 GCA_014905375.1 Phtheirospermum japonicum
TAGGATCATGTGAGAACCGATTCCCTAGGTGGGAACCTAGAAACCGCTATATTACATTATATGTGATGTTAATTTAAACAATGCAAAATGCTAGTTATATTTTTATATTGCTATTTTTATGTTCCCTTGATTTTTATTATTATCTTAATTAGCATGTACATGATTTATAATCCTATTTAATATAGCAAGTTTCTAGGTTCCCACACAGGGATTGGTTCTCATGTGAACCCACCTATATCTATATATACTAGTATTGTGCCCGTGCGTTGCACGATAATTCTTTTATTTTATTTTATGTAAAATAAAAATAATTATTTTAAATGTATTAAAGTATTTAAATAAGTAATTGTATATATATATATATATACTAAGTAATTATAAAACCAAGAGTAATAAATCATTTATGTGTGGATTTCTAACGTTAAATACATAAATTCATAGTAAACAGTCACAAACTATTAATATACAAATGTTTATAAATAATTGTTTAGTTAAGAATTTTAAACTAATGTATTGAATCCTTATATTATGCGATTATATAATCTTTTTTTTTCATTATGCCCACGTATAATTTTGATTTCAAATTTTAATCAAATAATTGTATAAAGTTATTTATCTTTAACTTATGTTCATAATATAATTTTTTATTTTTTTAGGAAAAAAAAAAAGAAAAGAAAGAAAAGTGTCATTGTCAAGTTTGTGGCACGTTCTTAGTCAAAGTTTGAGTTATCTGAATTTTAGCCGAATTCCGTATAGAAAATTGAAAGACATGACTCTATTAGGTTTGTCCTCGTATCGCCTTTTCTGGTCAAAAAATAAAATTATGAAAGAAAATACAAGTTCTTATTGGTTGTATCAGGTTTTTGGTTGTACTTATAATATCTTTTTTTTTTCTTTAACAAACATATTAAATAATTTTTTAAAATCAAATTATATTTTTTTTATTTTTATTCTTATTTTTTTCAATTTTGTTTATATTATTTTATATTTCTTGTAATTTTTGTTTTATTTTTTTATATCTATACTTAGTTAATAATTTTCTATATTAATGGTAGAATTTTTAGTAGCTATGAATTCATATTAAGTTTATAATATTAGAAACTTTTTTTTCCATTTTTGTATTTATAAATAAATATTTATAATTTAATTATAAGTTATAATATTTTATTTATAAGAAAAATAAATTTATTTGATATTATTTGACATATTTATATTTTGATTTTACTTTTTTCAGGTTTTGTAGATTTATAAACTATATATTTAGATTTATTTATATAATATACCTTTTATAATTATATTTTATTTTTCAGACTTCTTATATATATAATGTTTTTGTAATTGATATTATTATTTTTCATTTTTATTTTATTTTTTGTTTTTAATTTTTTTAGATTTATTTAATAATTTTATAGAATCTAATTATGAAAATTTTAAATTAATTTAACTTATTTTATGATTTTTCTCTTTAATTTTATACGGTTATTGAAGTTTTTTTTCGTATTTATTAAATAATATTTATAATTTAATTATAAGTTCTTATATTTTTACCTATATGATTTTATTAATATCTTTAAATTTTTTTACAGATTCGAAAATATTTATGTTTTATTTTTATTTTTTTGGGTTTTTAAAATTTATTAACTAATTATTTACATTTATTTATTTCTTCATTATATTTTTTATATTTATTATTTATTCAGGTTCTTTTTATATTATTTTTATTTTTCATAAATTTTATATATAATTATACATATTTTTTCTATATATTTAATTTTTTCTTTACATAAACCATAATCTTCAAAAAAATATTACATAAATAATTATATAAATAATAAATATGAATGACTATAAATAGTAAGTAAAATGAACGGAAAAATCTTAAAAAATATATTTGAAAACGCTAGCTTTTATATATATATATATATATTATAAATAAGAAAACATACAAAGAAAATAAAAAGAATTGTCGATTCCACAGGTTTTTAAAGTATGGAATAGTAACAACAACCGTTTAAGCTGGCTTCGTAATCATTGAAGTTTGTATTTACCTTGCAGATACCACATCCTGGAGTGCACTTTGTAACACAAACAATTATAAGGGCTATATATAAATTTAAAAGAATAAATTGATTTTTTTTAATTAGTCCAAACCTCATAGTAGTTTTTCAAATTAAGCCTTATAAATATGCCATTACCCTCAGCACCATAGCTTAAGCCTAGGGTCATGTGTCACCAAATTTGTGTCTGAGACAAAATGATGGTGATTTGTATTTTTGGGTCTTGGCACAACACTTTGGACCTCACGATTATCTTATGCATCACCTTTTTATCCTCCATAAACATAATTTAGGGCCACACTCTTACAAACCGAATATAAATCATCCGTCACACCAAAATTTCATAACTAATAAGTTATAATAAATCATCAATGCATCATAAATACAAAAACCAATTAATACTTACGAGTAAAATACCAATAAATCATAGTATAAAAATTAATATATTATAGACTGAGTAAGACAAGACGGGTCTTACCCAACAATTTAACCCGACACAAATGTTTGGCCGTAAACTATAGTTGTAATTCTAGGTAGGCTGAATTTTCATGTACATATTGTATTTCTTTGTAAAGTCATCAATTTGCAATTTGCCCAAAATTTGAAGAGTCGTGTTGACACTCGCTACATATTTCATAATGACCAACGCCAGACTTCATACATGCTAATTAGTATCAATTTCAATATACCGTAAGAGGTTAGCTATTCGCGTCTTGGCAATAAAAAATCTACAAAAATATTATCTAGACGGGTGAATAGATTGACCTTGAAACATCAACAGTAAAATAGAGAAGAGATATTTGGTATGGACATCATAATTCAGTTATTTGTCAAGCAGGCAGCTAGTTTCAAAACAAAATTGGGATCAAATCTAGGTAACAAAAGAGTTAATTACTACTGATGGGATCAACAAAACCCAGGAACAGATGTTTGATCCAGCTTATTGAAACAGGAACTTCAAATCACCCTCTGTCAGCTTTGCTAGAGCCTCTGAAGATCCACCCACAGTCCTGCAGTAGAATAACCAAATTAACGAACAAAGAAAAAAGGGCACTGGACTTGAAAGGAACTGAATCATACAGCTTTTTGTGTTTTTATCATAAGCAATGTCTTAAAAAACGAGAAGTGGAAACGAGGCGGTTTGTCAGGATGAAGCGAGGTGTACGCCTCAAGGCGGAACGATTCGTACGCGTGCACATTAATTTTAGTTTCTTGTTCAAGTACTAATTACACAAATAACTACTAACAGAAAATCGAAACTTACCCTTCGAACAATTGTTCCTTCTTCCCCTGCAGCTTCAATATCCTCTCCTCAATGGTATTTTCAATAATAAACCTCACAATCCTAAAAACAGAAGGAAAACAAAATTGGACCAAATAAATTAGTGTAAAAGCATATAATTGAATAGAAAAATGAACAGCAATGCATAGATCAACAACATACCGTATTGGTTTATATTGACCAATCCGGTGAATTCTATCCTGAGCCTGCTTCTCTACAGCTGGATTCCACCAAGGATCCATCAAGAAAACCTGATGGCATCCAATAGTCAAAAGCCATTAATAATTCACAACCAAAATAATAATAATAAATGTATACAATTTTCTATGCAACACATAAAAAGAGGCCTTACATGAGATGCTGCTGTGAGATTGAGGGCAACACCCCCAGCTTTCAAGCTCATTAGAAAAATTCTGCAATTAGGATCCTCAGAAAATTTCTTAATAGCAGCATCTCGTGCTCCCATGGACATGGACCCATCTAATTGAACACAGTTCACTCCAGACTGAGAAGAAAAGTCGTCAAATATTTTTTACTTCAGTACATAATACACAACACAGCAAAAATAGAGTTTATTCGCATATTGTGTACCTTTTGAAGGGCGTAATGTATGAGATCAAGAAAAGACGAGAACTGGCTGAAGACAATTCCCTTGGCAGAACCATCCCTTTCAACCATGAACCTAATTTCTTCCCTCTGGAATTAAGTAAATTCGAAAATGAGCAAATACAAAAGCTATTTAATTAGTTGAATGAACACCACGCGTGTTCATAAATTACACCATTTACCAATCAGAAAATTAATTAGATATAAACGAAAAGAAAAGGCAGTTATCTCCATAAATTATTGCATTATCTTTTTAATCCTTCTTTTTTCTCTTATCAGTGAGGAAAGGGAGCATTTCGAATTTTACATACCAAAGCATCTATTTTTGTACTTGTCTGAAAGTCACGGAGCTGAAGTCTGTTCAAAATACTTGATGCCCTGAATCCTTTAATAGTTGTTTTTGCAGTCTGCCCCTTGCCATCTTTAGTGGCGGTGAAATCAACGGTTAGCGGCTTTGAACAAGTAGGGCAAGAGTTTTGTCCCATGCTAGCACTAAAATCAATCAAACAAGATTTGCAGAAGGCATGTCCACACGCTGTGACCTAGAATGGTAGCAAATGAATAATTAGAAAAGATTGAAAAATAACAAATAAAAATGAAAGGAGTAATGCAGAATGCAATGAGAACAGAATAAACTTTATCACAGTATCTTAGAATATTACGCAACAAGCTGCAGAAATCCCTAATAAAAAATGCGTCAACTATCTCTCACCCTTCAGAATATACCAGCTAACAGATACCGAGTACAAGAAATTTTAGATAGGTTTCTTCAAATGAAAATGTAGCACGTTATTAAAACAGACACTTAATGAAAAGTTTGGCAGGACTTTTTATTGCTATGGTGAAACGAAAGTTACATAACAGATTTGTATTCAGAACTCACCACAATATCTTCTTCAGGCTCATTACATAAACCACATGTTTCATCCTTGTTTTCAACTGTTTTACCTCTTCTTTCCATTGAAGTAAGCGAATACTCCACAAGATAAGGATGATCAACAGCCTGCTTTGACACGAGGGAGATAATTAAAGATTTGCACATTGAGATACGTACTACATGGAAGCATCATAAAAAAATCACGTTCTTGATGCATAGGAACCTTAACAAATTTAGCAAAAACCAAATTTATTCTGCAAATATATCATCAGAAAATAAGTTATGAAGAAACTAGAAAGGAATTAATAGCAACTCTTTCCATTCTTTTAGTTGGATTGGACATATTACGGTTACCCATATACAAATTGTACTAACATCATCTGCATAAAAAGTATATCTTTTTTCTCTACCTTTCTCCATGTTGTCACAATTCGTATTTATTTCATATTGATTATGTTAATTACTATTCACATAAAAAATTTGGCACCACCCAGCAATTACTAGCCAATACTTGTACATAGGAGGCATCTTTATAGGGAGTTGAAAGTAGAAATTAATTGTTTGAAGTGAGTTGTGTGTGTGATGGACAATAAAATCAATCTGAAATGGCTGAGGTCCTATGATCACTCAACACACAAAAATATTGCGCAGCAAATTTTAAACCCTCCACATGCTTCATTCAATTTTCAGACAGATATGCACAACAGTGATAAGTAAAGAATGAAAAGCAACAAGATCCCAGAACCTGTCGAAGACGCGTTAGCAGATCAAATATGTGAGCATAGTTGTTCAGCACAGTCCCTGCATCAATATATCTGTAGATAGAAAAGAATAAGGATTAACAACAAATGGAGAAACAGGCAAACTATAAATTGTTTCCTGAGAACATCTGATTGTACAAAACTTCTCCAGTTTCCTACACATACAAAATTAATGTACAGAACAATCAGGAAAAATACATTTTCCAATCATAAATAGTAAATAACAAGTAAAATAGCCATGTCAAGAAAACTCGAAAAACAGGCAAAAAATAATCCAGCCAGGTGAGCAACACATAGAACAGGCCAAATGGAATGTCAGGCCACTACTTCGAAAAAAGAATCTCCTGAGCAATAATACAAACGCGTAGAAAATAAAGTAACAAGGAGAAAAAGATCACATACGTATCGAACTGTGCTTGACTCTCACTGTACAGCGAAGTATAATAATCTTCTTCAACAACGTCCAGAGAATCCCGTCTTAAAGTAATCTGAATTATAAAATATGTCAGCTTCATACTATAATACTAAAAAGAACTAAATGTTCATCTTCACAAAGTTCAACAGGAAATACATACAATTCTAGGCGGAAGCGCCAGGTCAGCTTCCCTGCCCTTTTTGGTACGTCTTAACACTATGCTTTTCAAAAGTTTGTGCTTTAACAAAAGCATAGCTTCTCTACCGCGCCCATTATTTCCGGAATCTTTTATTGGTGTAGCAATATTCTGAAACAGTAACAACCCATTGCATCACGTGTAAAATACAAAACTGGCTGAGATGAAAACTGCTTCTAACATTGTTTGAACTACTTACTCTATTCCACCAGCAGAAGTGCCGAACATTTTTATGAGGGCAGTCTGGACATTGCGCTAAACTGCATCATATATAATGTTCAGATATTTAGCAAGAAATGAGGAGCTAAAAAAGATAATTAAGGAGATGACTGAAGTTGGAAATCTTTTTCGTGGTAGTTTAAGGGACTTACTAATTAATTTTAAAAAAATCTTAGGATACATTTGGTATCAAAGTGGGAAGAGAGAGAGAGAGAGAGAAGCAGCAGGTGCGGTAAGCATCATGGAAGTGTTTACGCTATACCTGTAATCAAGAGTACGACAATCACAATCCTTGCAGAAATAATAAGAGTAAGGGGCTATCTGCAGAAAGCGAACCTGCACGAAGTACGATTATTTTTTGTTAGGCCAAAACAGAAAACTGTAAGCAGGACAATCCTATTCAATGGTAACTTACAAGAGAATAGAGCTCTCCCACACGATTTTGAAGGGGGGTGCCACTTAAAGCCCATTTATACGAAGATTGTAAATTAAAAACAGCTCTAGTTGTGTTGCTGCGTCTGTCTTTTATATAATGAGCCTGTGTGATAAAAATTAAAATAGCAAGTCCACAAGGATCAGTAGCTTATAAGGCAGAATGCTAGTAAGAAATGAACAAGTTCAACCAGCTGGGAGAGTTTAGAAAGAAATATATGAAACACACACACACAAAGATAATTAATTGTGAACTACCCTGTTCCCCATATTTCAATGCATATAATGGGTGAAATAGTTTGAGGTCTTCTTTAACCAAAGAAGAAGAAGAAGAAGAAGAAGAAGAAGAAGAAGAAGAAGAAGAAGAATCAAAATACGAAAAAATCGGAATGAATATTCAAAAAGGTGATAAATATGAAATACCTTATTGGTTTCGTAATTAGTTAATTTTTTTCCAAATCTATTATAATTGATGACAAAAACTTGTATCAAGGAAGGTTGATGGATCATGACCCATCAAGCCATCTAACTCGCTGTGATGGATCATGACCCATCAAGCCATCTAACTCGCTGTTATGATATATTATTTTTTTTTAAAATTGAAAGTAATCTGTCAGACATATGATATATTGATTTTTGTACTATAATGTATTGACTTTTATACTTAAAAATAGAAGAAGGAGGAAGAAGGAGGAGAAGAGGAGGAGGAGGAGGTATAAAGTTTTTGTAATATAAATTTGTAATATAAAGTGCACAAACCAAACACATGATGTCATTAAATAAATAAATGAAGAACTCTTTTCTCAGAGACAAGGAAAAGAAAAGTATATTACGCTTACCTCATCCAATATAATACGCTCCCACATCACAGAGTGCAAAATCGATTTTCCTTCAAATGACAGTCCCCCAACTTCAGCTGAATCCTCCATCCGATAGTCATCCTCCATTTCCTTCTCACCGCTATCATGCTTCTTTCCTTTACCACGGCCTGCCTTCTTCTTATTCTTACTAACGTCCGACATTTTCTTGGGTTTAGGTTCCTTCCTCTGCTGCTTTGCCTGCTTCTCAGTCCTAACAGCACCGGGCCCACACATATACTTCAAGTGGATTTTCAACTTATGACCGTAGAACAATTTCCCACAGTATGGGCATTTATCCTTGGGGGGCATTACATACTTCCTGTACTCAGCCTCAACAATCGAATACGTCGTTATAACAAAATCATACTCAGAAAACTGATAATGATTCTTCGCTCGGTTAGCACCGTGATAGACGAGCACCTTGGTGCTTCCTTTCGAAGTGAACTTCTCGATCTCACTCACCCACTGCATCGCAGCAACCACGGGGCATATAACTAGCGTACCCTTTATCGCTGGCAACCCTTTCGAAGAACTTGTAGAAGATGTGGGCCCACAAAGTCCCTTCGTGATACTTCGCTTGAGAAGAACAAGAGCTATTGCCTGGAGAGTCTTGCCCATTCCCATCTCATCTGCAAGGATACCTCCCCTGGAAGCAGATTCCTCTTGCTTCAGAGACCAAGCTAGCCATTCTTTCTGGTATCTCAACAACGGTAATATCAAGTCATCTGAAGGCTCAACAACTTCTGTAGCCATTTCGTTCTGATTTATTAAGTCCGTATCCTTTTCCAAATTCTCTGCAATCCATTTCTCAGTTTCCACTTCTAATGCTTCCCAGTCCAATACGGGTTTATCAACTTTCTTCTTCTTGCCCTTCTTATTTCTCCCACGATTATAATTCTCTATGGCTACATTAAAATCAAATCCCAGTGGGTCACCGAACACTTCTGGTTCAAAATCTACATCCATGCCTCTAACTGTGTCGCCTTCTTGCCTGGCCTGAACGTTGCGGCTTGATCCTTCCCCATTCTTACAGGAGTTCCTTTTCCTCCTCGAGACATTAAGCAGAGGTTCATCATCATCATCGTCACTAGTTTCGGATACAGTGTCCAAAGCAAAGTTTAAGTCCAAGGCCTCTTCCCCAGATTGGTCTACAGGCACATTCAACAAACCTTCACCTAAATTCACAAGATGCGCAGTGACACTAATAAAGTTAGTAAAAAAAAAAAAAACTCCTACCACTGCCTTAACTGTCAGATTGACAATCGGAGAGCATTAGTAACAATTAACTTATCCCAACTTACATATGATATTGAAAACTACATAAGATATAGTCCAAATCTCAAATTTGCCAAACCTAACTACTACACCTATCCAACCAATCATACTATACAGAGGAAACATATGTGATGAAAATGACCATAAGAAATTCATTCCTAGAATTTAATCCTTATTATTCTCTTTCGTTTCCCCTATGTACATTGATATTTTTAACAACTTTACTAAAACTTTGGGTAAACTTCAACTCAATGATGATTCACCAAAATATCATATTTTCTGCATTTTTTTTGGGTAAGATAAATAGAAAGAAAGGAAAACACACAAAAACCAAAAGAAGTCATGAGACTCTCTTTCTCGGGGTAATCGTTCTTATCACTGGCCACCCCAGATCACAATAACAAAATCATTTCTGATAGTGGAACAATAAGTAATGGAAGATAATTAAGAACCCTAGTGCAAAATACAAACCAAATTTACATAATGTACATTCAGTTTGAGGCCTCTGAGCAACAGGACAACCATACATAACAAAGAAGTCAATTGAAAATTAGGCACATTACTCTAAACCACACATCCAGTCTCATAACACCCAGACTGAATCAAACTACGTACACATTCTCGAACATACCTTCGTCACTCGACGCGTTATAATCGGAATCAGAAGACACCAACTCAAAATCATCCTCATCTGAACTCTCGCTGTACTTGAGTGTCGCTTTACCTAATCAATTTCAGGTTTAAAGTCCATACAGAGTAAAAAAGTAAAATAAATAAAAAAGAAAGCAAGAAATCATAATTCCGCACATCAAACCCACACACAGACATACAGATAATAAACAACGAGGGTGTAACCGTCAAAAAGAGGGAGAAAAGGGGCAAATAAATTCCAAAAGGGGAAAAACGAAGAAGGAACATACCTTTGGAAGAAGAAGAGCCAGGGGTATGAGACCGGAGCTTCATCGCTTGATTCAAACGCAGAGAGAAGAATAGAAGAAATACAGAAATTTATTAGGGTTTCAAAATTTTAGTACTTCATTTGGTGGAAACGCTCAGTCGTCGTAACTGTTTAGAAGGACGACTGAAGGAAGGGAAAATAAAAAAGCGGGGGTGGGTGTGATTTGGGGGTGAGGGGTGCAAGTGAGAAATTTCGCGGCGGGAAAGGCTTCTTTATTCTTGCCTTTTATAAACGGTTGCCAAGCGTCCATTGGACTCTTGGTATGCGGCAATGACAATTTTGCCCTTGCATATTGGGTTCAAACTCTTTTACATTTTATTGCGAGTTGCACACCGTGTCTATGTAATACAAATAAATTAGGTTGAGCATGATTATATCATGATTTAGCTCCAATAACCTGATATTTAAAGAATTAGGTGGATTATTTTCACTATTTGGAATTGAAATTATGAGATAATCTCTAATATTATATTAGGTTTTTACATTCAGTGTGACGATCACATATCAATTTTTATGACTGTCCGATTCAATATACTTTGGGTTATTTTGGTTTTGGTTTGAAAATAATCTAATAAAAAATTAAAAGAATAATTAATGATTTGAGAATAAGAATGATTTTGAGATAAGAAAAATATAATGATTAAATTAATTTAATAAAAAAATTGAAAGAATAATTAACAATTTGAAAATGAGAATGAATTTGAGATAAGAATATAATATTTAATTAATTTAATTTAAAATAGTATAACTATTGTTAGTTAAAGTTATGTGAGTGTTGAATAATAAAAGTTAATGAAAAAATTGAATTAATGGTCATGATGATTTTATTTTCAAAAGAAATGAAGTGATTAGTGAATCATTTTACTTTCAAAAAGAAATGAAAAAGAAATGAAGTGATTAGTGAGATAAAACGGTAAAAGTGGTTGAATAGTTCACTCTTTTAAAAAAAAAAAAAAAAATCTCAATTATGGATATTTTTTAAAAGAATGATTGCAATAATAATAATAATAATAATAATAATAATAATAAACTACCACCTTTCTTGTTTTTTCAAATAAAACTCAATCTTTTGAGAATTGCCAAAAAAAAAAAAAGGCACGACATTTATCATTCATTGCATAATGTGATTTTAAACATATTTTAGGTCAGATCTATAGCGTTTGAATTCATTAATCACATTTTATTTCATTTATTTCCTGTATGTTGGACGACATTATGCTGTGCTTATTTTGTAGGATTACATTTATCATTCAGTGCATAATGGACTTGGTAATAAAATGTGATTTTATATGCATTTTTTTGCATATTTTAGGTTAAATCTACAGTATTTGAATTCATTAATAACATTTTATGTCATTTATTTCATGTATGTTGGATGACATTATGCTTTACTTGTTTTATAGGATTTTATGTCAAATACTCGTATTTTTTTCCGAGAATTAAGGAGTAAGTATGACACGGACCTTATTTCATTTGAGTCATGGAGTGAACGGGCCTTAGAAACGATCTCGAAAGGTGTTAAAAAGCAACGGATGCTAAAAACTATTTATATCTTGGTATACACACATTCAAAGACAGTTGGACAAGGTGTGAGAACAACAGAATGATAGTCTTGTTTCCTTGTTTGACTAGATTTCGATAAAAGGACTTGGATGTCCCAAACACCAATCATTTTGATTTACAACCTATAAGCATATAAATGAGAGAATTAACAAATCTGAGCGAGTTCTAGATGAGGATCAATGAGCTCTTTCCATACTTTGCAACAGACCATCGATTACCTTCTTCGACGCGCAATTTGACAATCAAAATTTTCAAAGTCATTTGTCTACGCTTATACTTCAGATAGTTATTGAAATCTCTCCAACTGGGTGGTAGCTTTTCAACAATAGTTGCCACTTGGAATTTTTCACAGATTTGCATACCTTCAGACTGTATGATTTGCAATGTCATTTGCAATTTTTGGAGTTAACTCATCACAGTCTTAGAATCTACCATGACAAACTCAAAAAATCGGCGTCATCAATCTTGTACTTATTTTCCAAGGAAACTCAAAGCTCCTTAGCAGTACTTTTGATCAAACTATACACCCCATACAGTGCATTGTCTAATCCATTCAGGATATAATACCTGCAGAGATAGTCCCCTTTTGTTCATGTATCAAGGGCGACTCTACGATCGAAACTCGTATCGTTTGCACTCACAACAGGTGCATGTTCGGCTAAGTAACGAGGCAAGTTTAAAGTGGTTAAATTAAAAGGCCATCTTTTTTTGTCAGGTTTTAAAGTTACAACCATTAAGATTTTCAGGGCGTTCAGCATGGGCAATAACTGATGCAAGTATCACAGAACCAAAAGAATAGAACCTGATCCAGACGCAAATGTATGTAACACAGAAGTATTAGGTGCGCCAGTGAATGGTCCAGAAAAGACTGAACTAAACCAAGTCGATGGCATAAAAGAGTTCGTCTGAGCAGGCACGGTTGAACTCGTCAAAGGAGGTGCATATGCGTTGGTTGTTGCAGGCAGCGTCGAGTTAGTCAAATTAGACGTCCTATCCATTAGTTCAAATTACAAAAAGAGTCTTAAGCTATTGGGGATATAACAATAGTACTGGGATAACAGGAGGGGGGGGGGGAATTCAAACTAACAGAAATCAATAATAAGCAGCAATGAATAAAACAGAAAAGGGAAAAGGTGTCGAGGCGAGTGAACTCTTTCATTAAGATTCTTATTGCCCCGTACTCAGTGCTCACGGATTTATGATAACGAATCTCCCAAGATACAATGACAATGGAGCTGGAAGAAGCAAACAATCCAGTCACCCTGACGAACAAAAAATGGGCAGACAACCGAGAAAAACCCTAACTGTAGACTATATGATGCGTGAGGCAGGCATGGAAAATATGAGATGCATGAATGCTGATGATTTTCATATGTATGTATTTACACTGCATAAGGGGTAGTATTTATAGTTGATAGATAATCCTTAAGGAAGTAAATTACATGAATTAGGATTCCTGATACAAGTCAAACTACCCATCTCAATTTATTTAATAAAACTACCTAGTAATGTGTCTCCTTCCTATGTGGGACTTTCCATTTCCCAAATGAAAATCTCACTATCTCTTCAACTTCCAAATTTACTTATCAAATGTCCAACTTTGGTTATTGATTTCCCACTCATTCCAACACGGATTTATAAAACCGAATATACCACATTTATCTACTCGCAATATGAAGCTCGTTTTTTAAAACAACGAACTTTATATTTTGTAATATTGGGATAAAGTTATCAAAAATAACTTCCTAAATCATCTTTTTCTCCAACACCTAAGTCCTTTATGCAATGTATAATAAAGATCAATCATTTTTAATTTTATTTTTTTGCAATTTTCAAAATATTGACTATCCCTTTTTAAAATGAAATGGTATCCAAATACCACCCAGAGGCTCGATTCCTGGTGCGTGTTTGGGAAACTCCAAAATAGTCTCCAAAAATCTAATAAAAGTCCCATCTCTTGTAGTACCCGGTGTAGCGTGTGTGTGTCATTATTCGTGGAATTCAATGGAATTTACAATAATATGGAAATCTAAATAGATTTTTGTGGAATCCATAAATCTTGGGATCACCAACTTAGATTTTAATAGATTATACAAATATCTAGTAACCTTAACCATTCCATAAATTTCATTTACAAATTAATTTTAATGGATTTAGTAGAATTCTAACATATAATTATAAAGGATAGATTTCCACGTAAAATTCTACTCCTTACGTCCCAGCACATATCCATTTTTTATGCTCCATGAATTTCTCGAGATATTTATTTCTTATTTTTTGGTGATAATACAAGTTATGACAATTTCATAAAAGTCCATGAACTTTATGATGGCTTTCAACAAATTACAATCTTTTTTCTGTGTGAGTTACGGGAATATCCCCATTAAAATTTTTGATAATCCACACAATTATATAGAATTAAATTGCATACAATTCCATTATATTATAATTTGATAAAATCCATGAAATTCCATAAATTCAAAAACTCATTTAAATTCATATTGAGGCCACCCCTTTTATCAATTTGGGGTTTGAAAGAAATGGTCACCATGACCCACAAGATCTTAACACCATTAAGAACTCACATCTTTCAAGACTCGAACTGACAATTGAAATATCTTCTGAATCCTACATCGAGAAAAACTCGTATATTGTGCTATATTGTTGTACATTTTTAGGAAATTAAATAATATATGCATTAAAATAAAATAAATAATCGTAACATTCAATTGGTTAATAAAATACCATGACATTAAATTAAAAACAAACAAAATAGAAATTAAAATTTAAGACACAATATTTTGACTTATTTTAATTTTTAATGATACACAATTAAATTTAGAAACCAATTTCAAACTCGTTGCATTTTTTTATTTAATCGTGTATACATGTACACAAGTGACGTGAAGTATAGAATGTAAGTCACGTACGTAACATATAATCCATAGAGAGGATTTGTGTGGTGTGTAATAAAAGTAACTTTCACGGATTTCTAGCCGATACACAAATTAATTAGTAAACCTAATCTGAATCAGGTAATTATACTTTGAGCGGATGGATGGTCTTTATCTTTTACCAAGACATGGAATATGATGAGGCATTCGGCTTTGTAAAAAGAAAGGCAATGTAACTCAAAATCTAGACATATATCATCAGCCTTGTTTAGTCAAATACCTATCAATAGGTACAGAGGATGAAATTGTTTTCTTTATGTTTTATTTTATCTAAAGTATTATTTTGTTTTTCTTGACAAGTTTTATTTATTTATAAAAGTTTGATATTTATTATATTTGATATTTATTATGTATAATATTAGAGCTAAATTAGTATGCAATTCTCTTACCTCAAGAATTCGTATGTTGCTAAGTTTATATAATTAGAACTTTAAAATTTTATCTTGTTTCCTTACTAATTATATTTTCTTGTAATACATTGTATGCATCTTCATACTTTATTTTGTAGGGTCTCTTATATTTGTGTGCATACATAAGCTGAGAACATGCTTTCAATAAACTCGCGAATTTAGAGAGAAAAGATCAAGGTTTGAGAGTTGAGAGCTATTTGTTCAAACTACAGATTTTATGTTATGTGTCGGATGTGACTGCGAATATTTTCGACACATGCGATAACATCCTGTAGTTTCAATTATTTTTCTTATATCCTTTTTGGATTTTCGTTAGAATCCAATATTGTGATTGTGAATCTTATCTTTTGGAATAACATACTGATTTTGATTATATCTACTCTTCAACAGTTTTTAGTTTATCTTTATTTAATAGATTAATATTATTTGTAATCATTGAAACACAAGTTTTATTAGTAAATATTTTTGTCATGTTGGCTCAACTATAAGAAATATTATTCTTATAGTCAAATTTTTTAATATGGTATGTTTTTAATTTCTATTGTTTATTGTTTACACTCTGTACAACATACACATATTCTATAATCTTATTATGACTTTGAGGCCTGAAATTATTTAAAGTGGTACTAGATCCATCAGATGACTTTAATAAGTGTTGATCCTCTATGTTGCAAGCTAGGATGGATTCATAACTGAATATTTTTATTGCTCTCTTAATTTTCTTAAAAACACGAAAAATTCATTGTTTAAGTTTTTTCAAAACTCCACATTTTTGACAACTCTAGAAAACTCAAGTTCTTGATTGGAAAGTCTGATTGTAAAACTTTTAAGTCAATTAGGTGTTGTCCGTGTTTTTATTTTGGTCACTTTGTCAATGAGTGTGCTAACACTTTAGTCGAAAATGACCTTAGTGCCACTTTAAGTGACTATGAGTTTGAGGAGTAAGAGATTGACCCTAATTTTGAGAAAAAACTTAATTTTCACAACTTAGAGGAAAGAGTCGTCACTCATTTTGATATCGGTCAGGATGTGACCGAGAATGTCTTCCAATCTTTAGTAACATTCAATTCAGAATGTTCTTAGTGCACTAACATGTTCCACCATTGTTCCCGATCTAGACACATGAGGCTCTATTGCCAATAATTGAAATCTAATTTTGTTCGAAAAGTTTATGAAAAATAAATGTCATCGGAGTTGTCATCGACTTTTAGTCATATCTTCGGTAACATTCGAACCATCTGGGTTAAAATTCAGATGTCGGTTGTAATATTATTTATACTCATTTAATTCTATTTTTTTTTTTAATTCTTAGCTGTTCAACAATGGTTGTTTCCGACATATGATGGGTATTTTAAAATATCTGACCGATTATGAGTTATTGAACAAAAGCAGGTAACTATAGGTAAAGATTTTTGGGGTATAATGGTTGGTAAAGGTACTCTTAATTTTTATGGAAGGGCTTGTGGTGAATATCTTTTATATAAGCCAACCTTGTGACGATAGTTTGTATGTGAAGTTTGGTAAGAATTCTTACGAAGGATTTGATGTCCATAACGCTTGTATTCTTGCAGGTTTAAGAACAACTGATGATTGTTACCGATTTGATCACACTCAAACTTATTGTGTTGTTAATGTTGATGTACTTGATTTATGGCATCAAAAGTTTGAGCATGTGAATTTTGAAATGATTGAAAATTTGGTTAACTATTAATTTGTTAATGGTTTACCCAATGGAAATTGGTAATGGTTGTGTTCTCAATCATATAGATAAACTAAATAGTGAACTTCATCTTAGAAAGAATGGTGTTTTTGTCTTTCAATGTATTGTATTAATGCACATAAGTCTTTTAAGTCCTATTGAATGTGAAATTTAGGTTGTACGAAGTACCCTCCTGATTTTGTGGGTGACTTTTCACGATTAACTTAGATTGTGGTTATTGATGAGAAATCGGGTACTCTTGAATGGTTGGGCGTGATTTTTTTAAAAGAAATTCATAGAAATCCAAAAAACAACGTATATATGACTAATACAAAATATACGATTTGAGAGTCATCAAAATCTGACTGTCTCATCATATGAACTTTGAGAACTTCTCAATTATGTCCTTTTTTATGATAGAAGTAGAATTTCTCATGAGTTTTATGTATCTGGTGGTAGGTTGGTCAAAAGAAGTTATCAAGCATTACAAAATTTGACAAAATTTGTTAAATTCAAAATTTTTGGCAAAAGCTTTTTATGCCAAGGTACTTAAAATAGTTTGTTACATTTGGGTGTACTAAAATTCTTTACGAGATACTTAGGAAGGAGAAACCAATCTAGAGAATTTTTTGTGTTTGGATGCATTTGGTTTATTTCGAATGGCCAATTTGTTTTAAAAACATATTGATTTCAAAAGTGATAAGTGTTTGTTCTTGGGATACACTTATAATAAAACATTTTGTGTTTATAGTTTCAAACAAGAACAATCATTGAATCTATTCAATTGTATTTGATGAAGTTTCTGGATGCAAGGAATTTAATTATGTTCAGAGAGATACTACCACTGCGTACTTCACTAATTACAATGTCACCATAGATGTATTGATATTCAATGTATGTCAAATTTTTGGTGGAGATTATTGTCAAATTTTGTCGATTATTCCAGAAGGCACTGAATGAGACATAGTTCACACGATGATCAATTCTTAATATTTATGAACTTATTGCACAGTTTTGAGGTTGACCAAAAATATAAGGCTGCTAAATCTCAGTTTAGATCCCAATTGTGTCGAACTAAAAAACTTGTCGACTGGATAAATAGCATAGGAGATGGAACAGTTGGAGGACCAAATGATGGTGTAGTTCAAATTGAAATCCCAAATTATTTATTATTAAAAGATGCTGGTAACTATGCTGCGTCAATTATGCCAACACATGTCCACACTTTGAAAGAATTATTGAATGTTCCGCTTATTTGGAGGGACATGTTATTCTTGATCCAACACTTGATGTCGTTAATTTGATTAATGAATATATGATGTCATTGAATGATGGGGAATGTAGAGTATATCTGAGCTCTGATAGCGCGTGCAAATTCGATTCAAATATTGACATATTGCAAGACGTCCACTCACTGGAGTTTGAAACACCATCAAATGTTTTGGATTGGCGAACCTTGAGCTCAAACTGAAAATTGAAACTTCAATCATATCGTTGAGAAATATCGATCATTCCCCTAGGTTGTGTAATGAAGCAAGGTTGGTTGTTACAAAACTTTGTGAGCATGTTGTACTGGCTAAGATTATTCAAGTAATCAATGCATGTAATTTGGTGTTGATCCCTATAACGACTATCATGCCATCTGTTTCTAGGTTACTTTTGAAGTTCTAACGACAAAAACCTCCTGTGATCATGTCATACACCATGATGATCAACAATCTCTCTCTCAAGTTCCGCTTTTCATGAAGAAACTGATTTTTAGTCATGACCAATTGTACATTGCTATATCAAGAGTCACCAATCGTAGGGGTTTAAAAGTGTTGATCGTCGATGATAACCAAAAAATAAATATTGTGTATAAGGAAGTTCTTTATAATTTGTAATATATATTGCGTTTGCAAACAATCCTTTTATGAACCAACTTATACAATTTTCAATACTATTCAATTATTAAATAATAATTACCTAATATATATATATATATATATATATATATATATATATATAAGTACACTAACTTAATTAAATATTTTAATTAATTCAAATCTAATTATTTTTATTTTAAATAATAATAAATAAATAATTATCGTGCTACTATATAATAAGCTGTGTGTGTTACAAGAGACAACAAACCTCAATTGATTGGTTTAATGATCAAATTCAGTCACGAGAAAAATATTAAGCAAATTAAGAAAATAGAATTAAAATATAAAGTTAAATCTATGGTTGACGATGTTTTTTTGATGGTTAAGTAATTATTTTTTAGTAATAGATAATTTGGAACTAGCTATTTTATTTCACATTATTCCAAATTATAAATATGTTTATATTATTATTTTTAATGACTTTAATTAAATTATTTCCATCTCCTTCTCCACTTTTTCATGATAATAAAATTGATGACAATTGCATAGAAGTTCAATAATTATATGATGACTTTCAATAAACTCTACTAAAATTTATTAAAATTCACACAAATTTATAGTATTAAATAACATTTAATTTCATTAGAATGCGATAGAATTCATGAAATTCTTTAAATTTAAAAATTTCTATTAAATTTCATATTTGGGTCACTTCCTTCTATAATTAACTAGTTTAACACCCGTGTATTACACGGGATTTATAAAAAATCAAATATAAAAATATTTGTGAAAATTAAAAAATTTTAGACTTAAAATAAAAAATTAAAGGATGTATTTTTAACCCATACCCTGTTTAATTTATTAATTATTATATTCATTAATTAATATTATATGTTAATCTTGATTAAGTTTGTTAATAATTATATTTACATATTTAAAAAAATTCAAAAGATGTCAAGCCTTCTCGGATTGTGCCTATTGGCTAATAAATATTAATTAACTATTATTATATTATTTTTTTATTTTTTTATATTTAGATTGAATTTATTACTAATATTTAGTTACATACTCAATTTATTTCAATTACATCATAATTTAACTATACAAAATATTTAAAATTTCAAAAATAAATTATTTCAACTTTTATTATAAATATAATTTATTTAATTATTTTCATAAATAATATTTTTTGTAATTAGAATTATTTTATATGTAATTTATCTTTTAATCAAATTAAATAATTTAGATTTTTCTTACTAATTATATATATCTTATTTATATTTTAATATTAGGAGTATAAAAGAAAATTATTAAATTAGACAAAATATAATTAAAAAAACTATTAAGTTAGGCTAAATATAATAAAAAAAAATTAAATTAGGCAAGATACAATAAAAGAAAATATTAAATTAGATATATATTAGGCTCGAATGACACATAAGCAACCGAATCACAAATTTCTTTTATTATCCAAACGAATCATACGGAGCAGACACATAAATTAGAGGAATTTTGAATTAATATATACTTGTTTGACACCCGTGTATTACGTAGGACTTATCAAAAGATAAATATAAAAAATATTTATGATAATTATAAATCTCTTAATTTAAAATAAAAAATTAAAACAATGTATTCTCAACTCGTGCCTTGTAGATGTCTATTCTATTTATAAATTATTATAAATATTAAATAATTTTATATTTGATGTTTAAATTAAATTTATTAATAATATTAGTTACATATTTACAAAAATTCAAAATGTGTCATTCTAAATCCGTCTAATATCTATTTTATTAATTATTATTATCAAATCATTTTATATATTAATGTTTAGAATAAACTCTTTAATAATTATTAGTTACATATTTTGAGATATTTAAAAAATGTCATACCCTCAACCCGTGTCGCATTGTACTGGTGTCTAACAATATTAATTAATTATTGGTATATAATTTAATATATTTATATTTAGATTGAATACATTACTAATATTTATTTACATACTTAGATTATTGTAAATAACTCATATTTTACATACATAGGATATTTAAAACTTCAAAAATAAAATTATTTTAAATTATATTATCAATAAAATTTATTAATTATTCATAATAATTTTTTTTTAATTAAAATTATTTCATATGTAAACTGTCTCTTAATTAAAATAACTAATTTAGATATTATCTACTGATTATATATGACTTATTTATATTTTTATATTAGAAGAATTAAAGGAAAGTATTGATAAGTAAAATATAATAAAAGAATTAAATTAGGTAAAATACAATAAAAAGAAAAGTATTAAATTAGGTAAATATTATGCTCGGATGACACATAAGTAAACGAAGCACCAGAATTTTTTATTTTCCTAACAAAACATGCGAGCAGACACATATATAGGTTAGGAGGATTTTTTAATTAATATATAGGGGTGATTAAACGCATGAACTATCGTGCTATATTGTGCTACATCAAAAAATCTCCTATATTGTGCTATATTATTATAAATTTATAGAAAATAAAATAACATGCACGATTATACAAATAAGCAGATGTACATAGATTCGTTAGTCGAGTTAAAAGGTAAAGGTTCTCATTTCACTTATTGGGTAAGGTAACATACTTTAATTCGCGAAAAAAATTATGCTTAATTCAGAATCAAACTTAGGAAGCAAGAGTATGAGTTAAATAGTGAAGTAAGTAGCAAATTTGGTAGTTACCATTGGTCTTGAATACTGTGCATATTTATAATTGTTGGTCCCAGTAACCACCCAAACCCTAGAGGACCCGTGAAATGTTCTTGACGATATAGGTCACCGTAATTAATTCTCGGTCAAGTTCGGGTTCCAAATAAATCGAATACTGCAGGCACATCCTCGGGTCGAGTAACTTTGTTAGGTTCTCAGGTTTCTAGAAGCTCTGGGTGCCCAAAGGCTCCTCGATGCTAAGAGGTTCATTAATGTGAACGAGGCTCCGCTCCTAGTATCCAATTCTTGAAGTAAGAATAACTAATCATAAAATTCAAGTGGCGAATAATAATAATGTATACATAATTAAATTTATGTAACGTTACATAAAGTTGAATAGAGTTGTCCTATCTTCATTGAGGAGATGGAAGGTCTTTACCTTTAACCAAGACTTGGAATATGAGGAGGCAGATATTTGTTTACCGTTCTATAAAAAGGAAGACAATCAGGCAACCCAAAATCTAGAGTTCTAGAAATATATCATCAGCCTATTATTTTCTTAAAATCTCACACCAACACAATGTCTGATGCTAAGTTATCTTTGAAAGTTATTATAAATAAACAGAATACTAAGGTACTATTTGCAGAAGCCGACAGCGATTTTACAGACGTTCTGTTAAGCTTTCTGACGCTGCCATTGGGTAAGATTGCTCGAGTTCTTGATAAGCAATATGGAGACGAGGCGCCTGTTTTCGGAAGCTTAACCACTTTGTACAAAGGCTTAGCCAATCTGGACAGTGCCCATTTTTGGACAGAGGGTGGTAAGCAGATGCTGCTCGATCCAAGAAGTTCATTCCATGATGAATGTCGTAAACTTAAGCTTGATATTAATGATACTCAACCCATCAAATACTTTTCTTGTGAGAATATGACTTGTAAAACTTCTAGACTGACGATGAGTATAGGCATGTATTATGGTACCGCTATATGCCGTAATTGTGGGGAACAACTGAAGAGAGAAATACCTGTAAGGGATAGTGCGTCTCAGGCCGCCGATGGTGATGGTGGAGTTTTTACCATTAGTCTAGCTACTTTTGTAATCTCAGATGATCTTCAGATATTGCCTAACGTAACGGCATCAGTTGTGCAAATTCTCAGCTATCTTGGCATTAGTGACGTAGAAGGTGCCGTGGTAAGGAATGTGAGTTTTGGAATCAATGAGGTGAGTGTCTTGATTATATAGACAAATGTTAAATCTTTAAGTTTTACAATATGTAGTAAGTAGGCTTTCATGTTTAGCCTAATTAAAAAAAAGAAAAGCTATCCTTTTTCGAAATTACTAGTACCCTTGACATTTGTTTTTATTTCTGTGTTTCACTTTAATTGTGTATTTACAATTGGGAAAGATGACTAATTTTTTTTAACATCTTTATTCGCTAATATTTCCTTCATTTTTGTCATTAGATTAAGGATTTGCTGAAGTGGTCGTTGCTTTCCCGGACTCCACTAACCAATCTCATACTCAATAAAGAAAACATTAGCTCTGCCTTTGCCACAGCAATGGGAATGTCATCGCCTCGGATTGAGAAAGTATGGGATTCTAATTCCAGGGCTATGACATTGAAAGTTATTGTACGGAAATCTACGAGGGAGTTTTTGTTTGCTGAAGCAGATGAGGTTTTCGCAGATTTTCTTTTTAGTTTGCTCACTGTACCACTTGGAGGAGTTGGGTGGCTTTTGGGCTGTAGCACTGATCTTAAGAATATAGACAATTTGTATCGGAGTGTAGCAAATATGAATGGTAACAAGTATATGAAACAAAACGCCAAAGCCATGTTACTTAAGCCAAAGTTACCTTACGGTTATGCTTCCGAAAACCGGATTCTCCCTTTATTCGAACAAGAAGCACCTTTCCTATACTACTACAAAGGCAATATTCTTTTCAATGAATATTTGGGTCGCCCATATACCCGTAATGAAGCTCGAAGTACTACTAATAATGATTGTGGTCAAAAGGCTGTTTCTGATTTCGAGTCACCAAAAGGCCGCAAGGGGAATTATGTAAAGGGTCCAAGAATGTTTATGATAACCGATGATTTAACTGTCACTCCTTTGTGTACGGCCTCAGGCATTTCTATGTTCAGCGACCTGAAAATCCCTTTGTCAGATATTCATGAGATGCAGCTGCAAATTGAATTTGAGGAGGTAATATGATTTGACTCTTTTCGGTTTATTTTCATGTTTAAAATCTGTTTTGTTTTTTTTTTAACTGCTTTATTTTTATTATTATTATTATTTTTGTTGTTGTTGTAGGCTTTCACCTTCTGCTCTGACCAATGGTCTGATGATTGATCTACTGTTAAAGAAACAACAGAAAGCTGAGGAGGATCTCAGAGGTTGATGCATATATATGTTAAATCACTAGTTGCATTCACATTAAAGATTTTGCCCCTTATATTCGGAGATTTTTATAATCTTATTATTCAATTATTGTGATGTTTTATATATCTGAGATTGAGCTTTTGCCTCATACAACGACCATTTAATTTGATTTGGAGGATGTTTGTTAGTTAAGTTAAAAAGAAACATGTTTTAACTCTCTTTTAATTTATTATGTTATATATGTTATAAATAATTTTATTATATTGTTAGAATTTTTTGTGCACATTTAATAAGAAACAGACACTAGGTTTCTTGTGAGGCCGTGAAATGAGACGGTCAATGAGAGAGAAAAGCTTTATTTAACACAAAAATATATAATACTTCTAGGTATAAATTTAATACTTGTATTGTTGTTATTAACATCGGATGTGCTTGATTTGACAGTGGACGAATTCATCGAGAGTATGAGGAGTGTTCGTCTTTCCTACCGCCTCTAAGGAGGAGAAAGAAGAGTCTGATGATAGTTCTTGAGCTTTTCCCCAAGTAGTTGAATAAAGTAAATTGTCGGTTGTGTAGTGCTATCCGGATCAAATTGATCGGGTCAATAGTACATTAATTGTATCAATTCATGTAAGATGACAGTTTTAGCCTTTCAAGTATATTTGGCTCCAATGAAATTAAAGGAAGAGACATAATTTCATAGACAAATTTCACCGATATTAATTACCATTTTAAGTAATGCATAGACACGGAGAGACTAAAAATTGCGTAACTCAAAGTTATAAGTCTAGAATGACTTTATTGTGAGAGGAAATTTTTTTAATAATTAATCCTGCACCTATGACAACAAATTAATTTTCAAACTAAAATAGTTCTAATGATTTTCCTTTGGCTTTTTTGAAAAAAATAATTTTGAAATGCAATAGTATTTCCGCATCATTTACTATTAAATGGTCTTTATATCTTATTTTCACAATCATGATTTATTATGTGTATAAAGAGTTCAATTGTATGAAGTGTGAATGGATCACATGAGTTATATTATTATTATTATTATTATTATTATTATTATTATTAAAACTTACTTAAATATTTAGTCGAGTTTAAATTTTCTTTGTTTGTGTTTTATACTGTTATTAAGTAGCCCCCGCCCCATTTCTTTTCTTTCTATAATTAGATATCATATACCACTTATATATTAAACGAAAAGATTTTTGTAATATGCGTCTGTCTAAGAAGCTTCAGAATTACGTGGAATTTTCTGATGGTTTGAACGTTTACTTGATAAATCTTGGTGATTCAGAGGTTTAACAAAATTATTCCTAATTATAGGAGTATAAGAATTCTAATATAGAAACTAAATATTATAATATATTAGAGATTCTATATTTTCAGGAATTACATATTTTTATAAATAATTATTATATTACAAATTTATTATAATATATTTTTAGGAACTATTAAGTATTACAACAAATATATTATAATGTAATAATTAATACATATTATTATATTTAAAAATTTTTATTTATTATAATAATTTTATTATAATGTATTACTAATCACTCATATATATTAATGTAAAAACCTCCTAACCTATATGTTTACTTCGTACTCCAACTGACAAATAAAAAAAAATGATAATTCGCTTGCTCATGTGTCAATCGAACCTAATATCTACCTGATTTGATATGTTCATTTTATTGTATCTTTAATAATTTTATTTTATTATTTTATTATATTTTGACTAACCTAATATGTTTTTAAATGATATTCACTATCTTATATGATTACATAAAATTAATTGTGGTCCTTAAATTTAATTAAGTAGGTGTACTAAATTTTTGTATTTTTTCTTATATGATTAAAAGTATTAGAATTATATAATAAAAATACTTTTAGTTATATAATAAATAAACTATAATTATATAATAAAAATACTAGTTCTCAATTAAGGAGAGTTCTCATTAGAACTCGCCCCTGTTAAATAGCGGCACTTAAGTAAAGTATGAAATAATTATGAAAATTGTGATATAATTTGAGATTTAAAAAATGCTATTATATTTTTGTGGGCCGGATGGAGTAATATATAAAAACTTCCTAAAGTATTTTTTTAAAAAAAAGAAAAATATATGAAAAATGATAAGAAAAACATTAATAATATTTCGAACGAAATATCCGATTTGGTCAAGAATCTGTTTTACAATTATTTTGGTCGGTTCGATCCGACTGATGACAAAATTAGGTCAATTTGATTTTGCCTATTCGATCGACTGAACCGACCGATGCACACCCTTATATATATATTTATTTATTATAATTTAACTTATTTAGATTATTTTCATAATTATGTTTGTTTAATTAATATTATATATAAGTAATTGTCTTCTAATTAATATAACTAATTTACGAATTTTTTTTGAATTATATATGACTTTTATATTATTGAACTAGGCAAAATATAATAAGATGCAAAAATTAAGTTATGCAAATATAATTGAAAAAAGTATTTTAAATTAGGTAGATATTAGAATTCTTATATTTTAGTAAGACTCCAAACCTCCAAAATTCGTCAAACAAGCATCTAAACCACCAGAAAATTACACGTCACTCTAAAGTTTTTTAGGGTAGGATATTCATCTTTTTATTTAATAGATAGGTGATATATATGTGTGTGCGCTAAGACATTATAAAAGCTATGTATAATTCATTTATCGATATTTTTTTATAGTTTTGGCTAGAACATTATAAAGGTTTCTATTCGGTTTTCATAAGATTCATAATGAGAACAATATATACTTGAAACACCGATTAAGGATATATTTGATTTGACCATATGGAAATTAATAATACATAATATTTTAGAATTACGACTGAAAATGAACTAGACTATCTAAAATTCATACCAAAGTAAAAAAAAAAAATTAAATAAAAAATTAAGCTCAACTAGAATTAAAGGTTAAAAGTAATTTGTTCATCTTTATTCAATTAGTTCACACGACTCAATTCATTATACAAGTAATAATCGTCAAAATGATGAAATATGAGAAAAATATGAAAAAATATGTTGAAAATGTATCTGGACGTGTCCCCGCGTCTCCTCTGGTATCATGCCGTGTCCAATATAAGAAGAGATACTTTTTATGAGTTCAAAATGTGCATGCGAAAAAATCAGTGTTTTATTATATTATGCATACGTACAAAGTGTTTTTTATGGTTTATATGTTTTGTGTTTTTTAATATTTCTTTATTATATTGAAAATTATTGTGTGGCATTTTAAATATAAACTAAACAATCCCAAATTATTATCAAAGGACGATTACAAAAATCTTGATATTATTTCTTTTAAACTTATGAAGAAAATATTGATATTTAATTAATTTTACTAGATTAATTGTTAAAAATTACAATTAAACTAAACATGGCTGAATTCACGATAATTCCAAATATATATGTATGCGTTTATATATATGTATGTATATGTGTGTATATATATATATATATATATATATATATATGTGTGTGTGTGTGTGTGTGTGTGTGTGTGTGTGTGTGTGTGTGTAATTATTCAAGGAGAGACATTTGACAAATAAATTATTTTAAATCCACGATAATTATTTATAAATGTTATGTTATATAATGACATGTTTTAAATTAAATATTACTTGTGAGTATTAAAATTATTATTTGAAGTAATTATAAAATGATGGGGGACTTTATGATGCGAGAGATAAGGAGAGAGAAAGAGGGAGGGACTTTAAATCATTGATGAGAAAATGATTAATGGAGAGAGAAAAATAGGGAGCAGTATAAAATTAGTAAAGGGTAATTTGGACTAAACAAAGATTATCTTTTATTCATATTACAAAATTGTCATGGTTGATCCGGATCAATTTGATCCGGATAGATTTATTGTAACCGATTTTCTCTGTGTTTTGTGGTATAGTTATGTTTTAAAAAGTAGTAGTACCATTGACTCGGTCTCACTCCAGTTTTCGATATAAGATATTTTGCATCTCCATATTATTGCCAGAGACTTCAGATCATGAATATGATAAACATCATATGATGTGGTTCAAATATATAAGTTGTGTGACAGAGGGACACATTCTCGTGAAGTGGAGACACCATCAACCTGTTTTCTGAGTTAGTGTAACTAGGGATGGCAATGGGCCGGGTCGGGCCGGGTACTAGAGGACCCGGACCCGCCCCGTCCATCCCACGGGTCGGGTCGGGTTGCCCCGCCACGGGTCGCGGGGCGGGTCGACTCGTTATATTCATTTTTTATTATTTTTGTTAAATTTAAAATTAATCTAATATATAATAACAAATATATTATTATAAAAATTAAATATAAGATGAAAAAATAATTAAAACAATACTAAATTTAAATTTTTTTAATAACTCATATAAAAAATATTTAAAACATATATAAAATATATTTAAAAAATA
>BMAC01000010.1:1093071-1134453 GCA_014905375.1 Phtheirospermum japonicum
TATATATATATATATATATATATATATATATATATATATATATATATATATAATTTTAATTTATTTATCTATATATATATTTTCATTTTTGAAGTGTTTTATATATTTTTTTTATAATATTTATGTATTTTTTAATTTCTAGATTTTGGAATTTTTTATCTTATAACTTAATTAAGTATATTACTTTCTGTTTTAAAATATTTTAAGATTTATTTTATTATTTATAACTTCTTGATATTTGTTATTATTTTATTATCAACTTTCAATAGTTAAAAAAACTATTTAGAAATAATTTTATATATTTATTTAATCTACTTTATAACTATCCCCAATTCACTCTTTCAATGTTTTTGAAATAAATATTTAAGAAATTAATTATAAACTTATTATATTTCTATCTGATTTCAAAATATTATCATATTTATTATATTATATTATATTATAGTATTTCTATTTTTTATTTTAGAAATTATTCAGAATCATTTGGAATTAAAACACATATGTCGTATTTACTTAACTGAATTCATGATTTTCTCTGATTTATTTTTTTATTTATAAAATTTTAAGTGTGTTTTTGTTACTTTTAGGATTTAGTAAACGATTATTCAAGATTTAATTATTCTTAATTTATTCTATAAAATAATTGTGATATAAGATATATTTTATATTATTTATTCGTAATTTTTTTACTTTTAAATTATTTGATAAATATTTATATATAAATATATTTCTTATTTATATTTATCTTATTTCATATTTTTTGTGATTTATTTTTTTATTTTATAACATTCTATATTTTACTTATTATTAAATAATTATTTAGAATTCATAATATCTTAATCCAATTTTAAAATATTTTACGGTTTATTTTGAATTATTTTATAATATATATGATTTTTGTAACTTTTTTAATTTTAATTTAATTAATATATATTTATAATTTAAAAATAATTATTTGTATTTATTTAGTTGGTTTTATGTATTTTTCAAATTATATTACAAGTATTATATCTTTATTGGTTAAAAGTTGATTTGGTAATTGTATAATTATATTGATATAAATTATTTCTAAAATAAAAAATACAACGAATTGCGACTAAAGTACAACTAGATTACTCAATTTTACACAAAAAAATTGATGTGATTAAATTATGACTATTGGTAAAATTTTGGGGTACCTGTTGACAAACAAGTACATAGGTACCGATAATTATAAAACTCTAAAGTTATTTATAAGATCTTCTCTTTGTCTTTGAATACAAAAACTAAACAAGGGGATGCACGCAATGATTTGTAATAACGTGAGTAATATGATTGTTCGCGACTAACTAAAGGGAGAGCTTGAAATTATTAGCATGTGATGATAGCAAGTTAAATTGTAATTAGACTTATAATGTAGTCTACAAAAAGTTGTTTCATAATATATAAATATGGAGTTATTTACATTTGATTTGTTTTAGGGCGCGAATATAAGCACCTCATCTATTTATGAGTTCACTCTAAATCATTTTCTCCAACCCTTTACCACCGCTCCAACTTTGCTATTAGCGTCGCCCATCACACCGTCGCCGCCACTGTCGAACAGGAAGAAGGAAAAAACGATGATGCGTGGTGAAAGGCAAGTGACGGATATGAGCGGCATAGGGTAAGAGACAAATGCAAAATAAGGGTGTTCGTCTATGGTTTCTTGAATAGAACTCATGTGTTCGAACTTTTTGATCAAACAATACAACGTTGTTCGAAAAAAATAAAATTGAACAACCCTTTTTTTAGCCTAAAAGGGGCGTTCATATCAATTTTTTGAACATATATTTTGTGAACAGATCAATTCTTTAAATATATGTTTTGTATTCGAATCGATTTTTTGATATATTTTGTATTCGAAAATCTGATTCGAACGATATATTTTCAAGGCGCTTTTTTTTTTTTCTTTTATCTTTCTTCAATGGCACGGCTTCCATGGCGGCGGCGACGGCGGCGTATTTCTGTGCGCATGGTTTTTATATTATTCAATAACCGGTGGCCATGGTGGTGGCGGCAGTGATGGACGACGACTTGAGTGGTGGTGGAGAGTTGAAGGAAATGAAATATTTAGGGGTGTAGGGTTTAAGGGTAATATTGATATTTTTGTAATAATATTTTTTAGAGGGGTGCGTATATCCGTGCCGTTTGATTTAAATTTGCTTATATTGACCAATAATCGTGACTTGAATATATTAAGTTATTATATTATATTAATAAATTAATAAAATTACACTTACATTGAATGAATTACACCATCCATTTCAATTTGTCTCGTGCATCGCACGAGTTAAGCACTAGTTTAATCTAAACATTAAAATATAAAATTATTTTCTAATAATTAATTAGTAGAAATTAGAAAGGGTTGAAAATGTGACATATTTTGGATTTTTTTTCTAAATATGTAAATAAAATTATTAACGAATTTAATATAAAATGTTAAAATATAAAATTATTTAATAATACAAATAATTAATAAGTAAATTAGACATGTACAAGCACGGGTTGAGAGTAGGGGTGGGCGGAACCGGGTACCCGGTCAAATTTTTTGGAACCGAAACCGGTCAAGATTGGGTTCAAGAAAAGAGAACCGATCCCGAAACCGGTAATAACCGGGTTCAAAATTTTTGGAATCGGTTTCAGATCCTGTGGGAACCGGTTACGAAGCTGGGTACCCGGTACCATGTAATCACCAAAAACAATTTAATATAATACTTAATTAAATGGATTTTGTGTATTAAATTATATTTCTTAATTAAATGACAATAATCTCATTATACCATGCAATCACCAAAAATTATACCACACAGTATTTAATCAAATCTTACTATAAATGTTAGCCATTTTGGTCATCAATTTTCTACCAGAAATAATAACACTTAAACTTTAGCCTAAATTCATGAATATTTTGAAAAATAAAATCTTAGTGCCATAATGAATAATAATAATAATAATAATAATAATAATAATAATAATAATAATAATAATAATAAAGACTTGGTATCGGGTACCCGGTTCAAGAACTAGTACCAACGGGTACCCAAATCGGTCCAACCGGGTACCCGGTGGGTACCGGGTCTCGAAAGTGTGGAATCATAACCGAAACCGATCATAATCGATTTCAAGAATTTGAAATCAGAACCGGTAACGGCGGGTCCGGTTGTGGGGTTGGACCCGGCGGGTCCCATGCGGTCCGAGTTCGAAATTGGGTACCCATTGTTTCTGCTCACCCCCAGTTGAGAGTACATCCTTTAATTTTTTTTTTAATTTTAGATTTAAAACTCTATAATTATCACAAATATATTTTATATTTTCTTTTGATAATCCTGTGTAATACACTACTAAGTAAAAAATAGTAATGCTAAGGCACCGTAAAATTTTTCTATATATATAACTTAAGTATACACACATATATATATAATAATAATTTTTTAAATATTTTAATACATTCAAACTCAATTATCTTTTGTATTTAAGAAAAAATGAAATAAAAACCGTCTAACTCAGGTACAAAATTGATTTTCTTCTAAGTAATTGTATTCATAATTAACTTGGCCCAAGTTATATGAGAGAGTATACCATACACCTAATTGCACCTTGTAAGGCCTATAATTTAATTTATCAACGTATATAACTGACATATATCATCACATATAACTGGTACATATCATCACAAGTAATTGAAATTCTAAATCTAAAATTTAAAATCCTAACATTAAAAAAATAAACCTAAAACGAAAAATCAAACCCTAAAAATGGAAAATTAATCCGTAAAATGAAAAACTAAACTCTAAAATTGAATATTAAACTCTAAATTCTAAATTTTTATCATATATCATCACTATAACTAACATATATCATCAAATATTAGTACCATAATGATAGATTTTTGTCAGGACTCTAAAATAAAAAATTAAATAAAAAATAAAAAATTAAACTTTAAAATGAAATATTAAATCAAAAAAATAGAAAACTAAACCTAAACAAGTGCATCTAATAAATTGTCAAATTATATGAATGTTTAATCATGATATTAAATTCTAAAATATTAATAGTTATCCAATATCCAAATCTTGATTCGCATCATTAAGAATTGATTGAAGCGCTATACAGCGTCGGACCAAAACGGAGAGAAGACAGCTAAATTCGAGGATGCAAAGTACATGAGTGGCAACGGTTCGAGAATTCAGGGGGTGATCAGAGGGGACGATAGAACGGGCCGGGCCACTGTCGGGCCGGAGGCGCTTAAGGGCTTATTACTAATCTTACTACTCTGTACAAGGTGAGCTAAAATTCTGATTAAATATTTGTTTACTTGTGCCCAATAATGGATTTAATTTGTGATCTTTGTTGCTGCTGCTTTTTTTTTTAATAACAATAATGGGTGTGGTATTGTTCTTCACCAAGTGATTATCCTGTACACCAAGGGCACATAAAGATATTGAAAAATGTTGTCTGTTTTTAATATGCTTCAGGAAGTGCTATGTTATTATACACTGAAAACCAATTTGCGGTCATATGCTGTCTGTTCTTAACAAGTGATGAAGGAGTTTGCGGTTTGCTAGGCATCTAGAAAGTTTGATTGGTTTTTTGTTCCTTTTGTCATTGTCTGGTCAAGAGATAGCTATAAGTCAGCAATGCAAGGAAAAAACATCTATGAATTCAATTGCACTGTTTCTAAATCACAAATCATGATTTTCAAGTGAATGATTTCTAGTATTTGCACTACATTTAATTTTCATGTCCGGATAACGCTTGCAATACATGTAACATGTTAATATACAATTTGCACGAGATGTATTTGGTATTTTTGAACTTCAAGAAAAACACGCTTTTGCAACGAAAGCGTTTTTGAAAACTGGTGTCGTAGGTTATTTATTTGCTGACGACATTTTTGAACTTCAAGAAAAACACGCTTTTGCAACGAAAGCGTTTTTGAAAACTGGTGTCGTAGGTTATTTATTTGCTGACGACATTTTTTCGTAATAATTCAATTTGTCCCTAACCCTAAAACAGTCCTAACTTATTGTCGCCGCCTCGCATTTGCTTTGGAAATAAATTTTTTCTCTGGATAGTCACAACCATAGAAAATCGATAGGCAAATCCATTTGTAATTGGATCCGGGACCTCTCTTTTTTCGTACTCGTTTTTTTCAATCACTGTTTCGAAGCCTAGGCTTTCTGATCTGATATTGAGGGAAAATCTCAAATAGGTGCTAATTAATAGTACACATTTGATTGTGTTTTGAATAACTTTGATAAACCTTCTCACCGAGGATTAATTGTGTATTTGTTCTGCTTTTTGACAGATCTAGATTGAGGAATATCAAGTGAAGTTTTGACGGTTTAGAAATATTCCAGATCTGGTTAGTTGCTTTGAATTGCAGCTAGTTTCGTTTTTTTTTTTCTTCTTTTGATCTAATTATAATTGGATCTTGTGTAAATCTGCTTGCTTATATGATTTGTTTGAATGCTGGATGTGAATCCTTGGTGTTAAATTTACAAACGAAGTAAAAGGAAAAAACACGGTTATAGATGAATAAGTTTCCCCAGGGGGTTCTTGTTTTTTAAGCTTGTTATAGAAGGAAAAATTTTCATTTTTGGTTAATTGATCATAAATGCTTATAGCAAACAAGATCTGGATATAATGTGTTTTAATTTGATTTCCCCCCCCTAATTTTTGTTTCCCTGATGTTCTTTAGAATATGTTTGCGAAGAGGTTTGTGTATATGCCTGAGATGATTGAAGTGTGTATTAAATATGGTGAATCATCATGTTGCATTTCTTCTCATTTTGACTGTTTGTGCTTATTGTCAAGGTTTTTGATGCATTATGAAAGGCAAATTTCTTATGGTATGAGATAAATACAACAATTTGTGTTGCCTACGATATATGTGACATAAATACTACATGGTGTTTATGGTTGAACTTGCCGTTCTTGGTTTTATGGTGCAGATTTTCTAGTTTCAGTTGTCGTTGCTGTATTAAAGGTCCACCTATATTTGGAGCCTTTATTTTCATTTTCACGAAACAGTACTAATAGTGTTATCAAGACAATAATGATTGTGTTGTGTGCATTAGATGGCATAAGGGCTCAAGTTGTTGGCAAACTCATAATTTATCTTGTTTTTATTGAAACATTATTTAGTGGAAAAGGGTTCCAGGGTTGAATAACACAAGTATATCTTTTTAGTGAATTTTCCCTTGTTGCATGTTCTGCCCATAATTATCAAGATGTTTATAGCTTTCACCCGCATGTAAAGTAGTCAAACTGTCCAACTAAAACTCAGGATATAATGTTAGTTTAGAATTAAAATTGTAATTATAGATGTTGTTTCGAGATTAACAAACCAAATGCCCTTTGAATAGCGCCGAGTGCTATTTCTATGCTGGATTGAGCTCGTGCAGCATAAAAATAGGGGAGTGAATAGTGTTACACTAGAAATTGAGCTGCACTTTATTTATTTTTTGATTAGTTTTATTTCAAATGATTAATAGAAATTAATATAAAAGTTAATTAAGTTATACGTGGTGAGAAATTTAATATAATATGATGTGTTGTTTTACAGAAAACCCGAGTGTGTGTCTCAGGAGGTTTGGGAAAAGTGGTTGGTATATCGGAGCCTTCCTGAAGTTATTGAGAAGTCTCCTCAGAATTGGTACAGCGAGAAGGCGGGACCCGACGCCGGTTGTTCTCGCCATAGTGGAGGATTTCGCTCAGCCCGTGAGCATGCTTTTGCTTTGGTATGTAGTTTTAATTTTAAATTCCAAGAATATACTTTATTTTTGTTAGTGTGTATTTTAAATATCCTTAAAATTGCGCTGAGTTCTCACTATCAATATTGTGCACTAGTGCTGCACTATTCATTGCGTTTTTTCTAGGGGTGGGGGTGGGTGTTGTTTTGTTTTGGAAATTAATATTAAAGTTAATTCAATTATATGTTTTAAAAAAATTTAAATAATGTGAAGTGTAATTTTATAATAATAAATAAAAATTATATTTATTCTAAAACTTGTTTTCTTCATTTGTATATTTATTCTGAAAATGTTAATTCATACTTTTTATATAGGCCATATAATGAACTAGGTTGATGATGGGTAATGTTTCAAGGGTCATTAGAAAAATAATATTTTAATTGGAAGGATATGCCAGGCCTCCACAGGAAGGAATACTTTCAGACATTTAAGGTTAATTAAAACTAGTTGAATTCATATTTTAGTTTAGACAATGGAAATCAAATGAAGTTATTATTGGTGTTGTACGTGTTGAACATACTTTAGGTGTTGAATTTGTTATTCTTAGAATTCCCTTGACAATCTTTAACAATCTCATTAAAATAACGTTGAGTGCTATTTTTGTGCTTGCTTGTGCTCAGTAATGAACCATTATTCTGCTCAGACATTTAAGATAAATTAAATTTAAGTTGAATTCATATTTTAGTTTAAACAACGGAAATGTATGCTGCAAAATGTGTTCAGAAGTTTGTTGTTATATTTGCATTTTAATTTGTAAATTCCATAATATTATATACTTTGTACCGGCCATTTAATGTTGTATTTTTGTTCCAAACATGTTAATTAATACCTTTTGTACTTGGCATTTAATGTTGTAAAGAACTAGGTTGATGCCGGATAATGTTTCGAGCATTATAAAACAAATTTTTAAAGAGGATATCCACAAAGATGGAGTCAACTGGAAGGCCGTGACAGGCGACCATAAGAAGGAATACTTTCAGAAATTCAAGGTAAATTAATTTAAGTTGAATTGATATTTTAGTCAGTGGAAATCAAATGAAGTTATTATTGCGTGTTTGAACACGTTTTAGGTGTTGAATTTGTTATCTTAGGATCCTTTAGCCAATCTCCAGCAATCTGATTAATATAACGCTGAGTATTATTTTCGTGCTAGCAATGCACCAATATTCTGCACGAGCGCTGCACTATTCAACTTTTTTTTTATTGCACCAATAACTTATATTGTTAGTATATTTTATTAGTTGTAACAACAACAATAAAAATTACATAACATAATTAAATATAAAGTTATTAAAAAAACATTACCAACTGAATTTTCCACCAAAAACATAAAACACCAAAAATTCCAATAATTCCAATAAAATACCAGAAAACCCCAACAATATGGTATAAAAATATACAATAACATCACCATCAAGTTACACAATCAAATCCACAAAACAACATAACAATTATCTGCTGCTCTATCTCTCGCCGCTGAGCATCTAACTGCTCCTGCAAATGAGCATCATGTTCCGCCATTTATTGCGTGAATTGTTGCTGCAGTTTCCGTGTGACCTGTCTCCTCAGTGTCTCCTCAACTGGTGTCGGGCGAGCACTTGGACCAATATCAACATATGCCTCTACTTGTGTCCTGGATCATCTTGGCGGTATATCTGTGTCATGTCAACGGCGTCATCACCACCAGTCTCTCTAGATGCTCCTGCACGCTCCTTTTACACCTGCCTTCAAAAAACATTAACATTTTACAAAGATTGAATTAATGGTGCTAATTCACATTTTCAAGAATTGAAAAGTTAAGGGCATGTGTGGTTATGTTTCCAACCCCACTTTTCCATTTTCCAACTATTCGTACAATCGGAATCATGTTTGACTATAACTTTTTCCATTAAGTATCATCGTTTTTAATTTTCAAATTTAACATAAAAACATCTAAAATCTACCAATCACATCTCATATTTTAGGATGTGGGACCCACCACTATTTATTTGAGGTATTCTATTTTTTAAATTATATACTCCCTCTGTCCCATAAAGATAGCTTGTAGTTATTTCACATAACATAAGTTAAGAAAATGTTGGTTTGCAGTGCACCATTATTCTGCACTAGCATGCACTATTCATTGCGCTATTATTATTATTATTATTTTTTTCTGAATTGTTATCTATATTTTTATTAGTTTTATATATTGTAATTATTTTTGTACTTCAGTTTAATAGAAATCTAGAAAATCAAGCTAGGCAAATTAGGAGATTCCTAAATTTATAGCTATTAAAATAACAAATCCATTTAATTGTTTTTTGTTCAGCATGCCAATGGCTATTAACAAATCCATTTCGTTGTAACATAAAATTACAACAATAAAATTGCATAACACAACTAAATATAAAGTTATTGAAAATACAAAATTATTATTGATTGTTATTTTAATTTTGTATTGTTAATTATTGTATCACATATAATTACACATGCAATCTTGCCCATTTTCTTCACGCCGGTGGGCGACAGCATGATCAAATGCGTGTAGATGTGATTCGTCTCGAGCGTGGAGAGACGGATACATACTTTCCTGATTCTTGAATCTTTTTTGCTCTTTGTAACTGGGAATTATCGAACACCCTATTGCGGGCTTCAAGCTGCCGGACTGCGGGCCTCTGATCGCATTCGAGGACATGATAACCGCCATTCAAACAGATCCTTAAGTGGTTTCTACTGCCCCTTTATGATCCTCTGCCCGTTTTCCAAAACCGTGTATTTCTGAGGATTATACCAACAGCTCATTGGCTCCTTGAAATACATACGTTTTTAGACAGACTGTAACAAAATCGCACAGTGGCCTAAGTCCTTTTTATTTTTATTTTCTATTTTATCCTTTACTTGTTGAATAGCCATCGTGGTGAGTTCTTTCTTTTCCTCAGATTCTAAAAGGTTATTACTTATTCTTTTTCTTTAACTTAAGAACACTGAAATGAAATATTTAGAACAATTTCTCTATTTTCCGATATTGGAGATGCATTTTGAGATCACTGATATATATATATGTTAAAGAGACATAATGTGGACATAAACCAATAATAGCTTACATATGAGTAGAGCATACAATATAAATCAAGGAAAAGAGGACTGTGATATTTCCAACAATTTCCTTATAATAGCCTTGAGTGCTACTTTTGTGTTGGATTGTGCTCCAGCAGTGTGCTAATATTCTGCACTATACTTTTTCTTTTTGCTGTTTTGTTTTTGAAATCATCAAATATAATTTTTTATTAGTTTAGATATTGTAATGATTTTTGTATTTCAGTTTAAATAGAAATTAACATTAAAGTTTATTCAATTGTATGTGCTAGATTTTTTATTAAAACAATATGATGTGTAAAAAAATAATAAATAAAAATATTGTGAGAATTAAAATACTACTAAAATAAATAAAATTACATAAAATTAAAAAAAAAATATTATGAATTATTTTTGTATTGTATTAATTTAATTAAATTTAACATGTTATTATGTATTTTTGGGAAAAAATACATATTCTATATATAATTTAGATGTTTTTAATGCTGAGTTGTTTTTAATTTAAAACTTGATTTCTTCATTTGTATTTTTATTCTAATTATGTTGATCAATACTTTTAGTATGTTCTATTTAATGTTGTAAAGACCTAAGTTGATGTCGGGTAATGTTTCAAGGGTAATAAGAAAATTTATTGAAAATAATATTCACAAAGATGGAGTCAATTGGAAGGGCGTGCCAGGCCCCCACAGGGATGAACACTTTTTGATGTTTAAGTTGGATTCATATTTAAGTTTAAGCAGCGGAAATGTATGCTGCTGAAATGTATTCAGAAGTTTTATCTTGTTGATGTGACCTTGATCATTTGTAATTAAAAAAAAAATGTATGCTGCCGAAATCTTTTCAATATTGATTTATTTGCAGAATCACTTTAGGTGTAACCCGTCCGTTGAGCCTGCAGTTCGGACTGCTTTTATGAAGCAAGCCGCAGTGCGCTATAGATATATGATGACCACATTCAAGAATGTGTTGGGTTTCAGAAAACCCAACTGCTTGTGTCAGGAGATTTGGGAAAAGTGGTTGGCATACTGGAGCCTTCCCGAAGTTATTGAGAAGTCTGAGAAGGCTCGTCTCGGTGGGGCCCGGATCGACTGTTCTCGTCATAGCTGAGGATCTCGTTCTGCCCATGAGCATGATGTTGCATTGGTAAGTAGTTTTAATTTTAAACTCCAAAATATACTTCATTTTTGTTTGTGTGTATATTTATGCTGGAAATTGAGTAAGGACACTAGTGCACCAATATTGTGCACTAGCGCTGCACCATTCATTGTGCTTTTGTTTTTGAACTCTACATACAGTTTTGCATACGCCAAAAACCTCCAACTTAAAACCATTTAATTCAATTCAAGATCAAATTTCAGAATGTGAACAACTGACTATTTAAGCCAACTTCAAATCTACCAATAAAATTAGTGGCAACAAAAACATAAAACACCAAAATTCCAAGAATTACAATAAAATACCAGAAAATCCCAACAATATGCTATAAAAATATACAATAACATTACACAATCAAATCCAAATACGAGTCTGGCCCAGGAGGTGTGGTGGAAGCAGGCCCCGGCGGTTCATCTTGTCCATTATCTGCGGCCGCATCGTCTGCTCCATCTCTCGCCGCTGAGCATCTAACTGTTGCTGCTCCTCTGTCTCCTCATCAACTGGTGCCGGGCGAGCACTTGGACCAAGATCAACATATGCCTCTACTTGTGTCCCTAATCCATAGAGACGCTGCTTCTCCACAGGCACGATGGCGGTATATCTGTGTCATGTCGACCACGTCATCACCACCAACCTCTTTAGATGCTCTTGCATGCTCCTCTATATCCTTAAAAAACATTAATATAAATTATAAGCATTTTAAAAACTAATATTGCACTGAGTTCTCACTAGTTCACCAATATTGTGCAGTAGCACTGCACTATTCATTGCCTTCATTTTTATTTTTTTTTAAAAAATTGTTATGTATATTTTTATTAGTTTTAGATATTGTAATTATTTTCGTATATTAATTAATTAATGGAAATTAATATTAAAGTTAATTCAATTACGTGGTAAAACATTTAAATAATATGAAGCGTAATTTGATAATAATATATAAAAAGTATATTTAATCTAAAACTTGTTTTCCTCATTTGTTTATTTATTCTGAAAATGTTAATTAATACTTTTTATTGGGTTATTTATTGATGTGAAGGACAATGTTGATGTCGGGTAGTGTTTCGATGGTCATAAGAAAAATTATTGAAAATAATATTCACAAAGATGGAGTCAACTGGAAGGCCACGGAACCAAATGAAGTTATTATTGGTGTTGTACGTGTTTGAACACGTTTTAGGTGTTGAATTTGTTACTCTTAGGATTCTTTAGACAATCTCCAGCAATTTCATTAAAATAACGCTAAGTGCTATTTTTGTGCTCAACAATGCACCAATATTCACTGTGCTTTTTTTTTTTTTGGTTGTTTATATTGTTAGTATATGCTTATTAGTTGTAGCATAAAATTACAACAATAAAAATCACTTTAGTTGGGTCCTGTCCGTTGGGTCTGTGGTTTGGACTGCTTTTATGAAGCAAGCCGCAGATCGCTATGAAGATATGATGACCACATTTAAGAAGTTGTCTCATAAAAAAACCCAAGTGTGTCCCGGGAGATTTGGGAAAAGTGGTTGGTGTACTGGAGCCTTCCCGAGGTCATTGCCAAGTCTGAGGAGGCACCGGTTGTTCTTGCCATAGCGGATGGTCTTCGGCCCATGAGCATGTTGTTGCTTTGGTTCGTAGTTTTATTTTTAAATTCCTAAATATACTTTATTTTTGTTTGGGTGTATAAATGGCACGTAGGATTGGTTTTAGACCATCTCCAACAAATATCCTTGAAATGGCACTAAGTGCTCACTAGTGCACCAATATTGTTCACTAACGCTGCACTATTAATTGCTTTTTTTTTCTTTGGTTAAATGAATAAAATAAGGATATTATGCAGATGCATGGCAGATTTGCATGTAGGTTTGCCTGACGTGACTAAATCTAAGATATTGAAAGTGATACTGGCAAAGGATAAGTTGTCGGATGATGTTGATTTCAATGTGATTGCACACATGACAAGTTGCTTTTCTGGCCGTGATCTCAAGGTTTGTATTTCAATTCCCTGTATCAAATGATTCTAAGCTCATCCTAATACTTTTAAAAAACTCCAAGTTCTAAATCAAGCATGATTTTATTTAGCTTTGATTTTATTTAGCTTGAGCTGTGTTAAAATCTAACGTGAATATTATGTAGAACTAGTGCTCGGTTGGCTAAAGCAGACTAAACAATGATACTTATATTACATTTCATGAGCTCGATTCGTTTGCTACTCTAGTTTCTATAAAATCTCAATTTTTTTTTTGTCAATTCTAATTATATAACCATTATAATGGTTTCATTGTATTTTTCGGAACCTGTGTGAGTGTTACTGCTGCTTATCGCCCGCCGAGAGAATTAGTGAAGAATGATAAGGTTTGTCTCATCCATATGCTAAATACGTAGTGTTTAGATATTTGACTTGCAAATCATTCGTAATTCATGAATAATTATTAAACTCGAAGAGAAATGGAAGAAGATTTAAAGTGACGTGTATCAAATAACCCAATTATTCGAACTGCGTGAAATACTTACGCGGGATAAAATGTGTGAAAATGCTTAACTTACATCGTATTCGATATCCCAACTTATTTCTATTGATTTGGATTTTATTTATTGTTACAAATCATATTAATTGAAATATTTTACCACATATAATTGAATTACTTTTAATATTAATTTCTAATAATTAATTGAAATACAAAAATGATAACAGTATCTAAAACTAACAATATTATACAAACAATATAGAAGAAGAAACAACAAAAAAAGAAAAGAAAAAAAGAAAAGAAAAGTGCTATGAATAGTGCAACGCTATGCAGAATATTGGTGCACTGCACAATCCATCACAAAAATAACAAAATATAAAATTATTAAGAATTTTTAATTTTGATTTGTATTAATTTAATTAAGTTAAGCAATAACATCAATATTAAGTTATAGATCCAAATTCAAAATAAGGCATAATCATGCATCCAGCCCAGGAGATGGGAATGGGCCCAGCGGTACATCTCGTCCATCATCTGCATATAACTGCTGCTGCAGACGAGCGTCATGTTCCGCCATTTTTTGCGAGAACTGTTGCTGTAGTTCCTGTGTGACCCGTCTCTTCACTGTCGCCTCATCAATTGGTGTCGGGCGAGCACTGGACCAAGATCAACATATGCCTCTACATTTGACCCGATCCCAAAGAGACTCTGCTTGTTCACTCCCACGACTTTGACGTATATCTGTGTCATGTCGACGTTGTCATCACCAACAACCTCTCTTAAAAGCCTCCTCTACAACCGCCTTCAAAAAATATTCACATTTTACAAAGATTAGTATAATGTTGCAAATTCACATTTTCAAGTATTGAAAAGGTTAAGGGCATCTATGATCGTGTTTCTAACCCTAATTTTCCATTTTCCAACTATTTGCAAAATAAGAAATATGTTTGCTTTTAACCGTTTTCATTGTAAATCATCATTTTTAATTTTATTTTTCACATCAAAACATCTCAAATCTACTAATTGCATCTCATCTTTTAGGATGTGCATCCCACCCTATTTACTTAATGCATTATTATTTTTTTAATTATATACTCCTCCTATCCCAGAGATAACTGGTAGCTATTTCACACAAGAAAATGTTGGTTAATATAATTAAATTATTACAGTGCACCAGTATTCTGCACTAGCAATGCACTATCTACTGCTCTATTCTTTTTCTTTTTGTTGTTTTGACTTTTAAATTGTTCTATATATATATATAGTTTTATATATAGTAAATTATTTGTTCTTCTGAGCTAACCATAACTATATTTATAGTAAAGTTGCTTGCATATGATCTGTTAGAATTTTGGATGTCAACATACGATTTTCATGCATTAAATTTACAAATGAATAAAAAGAAGGGAAAAAAGTGTGTCAAGATTATAAATATATGTTAATGTGAAACTTGAAGATATGTCGGTGTATTTGGTGTTTCATAAGAACAAGTAAATCTGCTATGATCTCAATTGAATAATTCATAATGATGAATAAATTTTACTAGTGGATTTTTTATTTTTATTTTTAGCTTGTTGATAAATATATTTTTCATTTTTTGGTTCATAAATGCTTATAGCAAATAAAAATCTGAATAATGTGTATTAATTTGATTTATTGAAATTGAATAAACTGAAAATATTCACTGAATTTCAAATTGAGTCATCATGTTTTCTTTCATTTCTTTTTGAGTGATTAATGCTTTTTATCAAAGGGGACTGAGATACGGGACGTGACAATTGGATATAATGAGGTGAGTCTTGATTCTGATATCTTATACCAATCTTCCTTATTTAAATACTAATATTGATTTAGTTTTTTGTTATTGTTGTCTTTTTTTTGATTGAATTAGATTATAGACTTGTTGAAAGGAATTTTTGTGTCTCGGACTCCTCTGACTGATGTCATACTTGGCAAAAGAGAAAATAACTCAGTCACTCCTAAACTGGAAAGGTTAATTTTGTTAAATAAGACTGAGAATGTAGCTGCTTCCAATTCTAAGAAGATGAAATTGGAAGTCATGGTGCAAAAGTCTACTTATAAGTTATTGTTTGCTCAAGCAGATGGAGATTTTGTGGATTTTCTGTTTAGTTTGATGACCATCCCCCTTGGAGGAGTTGAGACCCTTTTGGGAAATAGCACTTATGTTACAAGTATAGACAATTTATATAAGAGCATAGGAGGTATTAATGGTGACAATTATTTTAAGACCAAAGATACAAAAGCCGTATTACTTGAACCCAAACTACCTCATGGTTATATTTCCCCAAACCAGATTCTCCCTCTAACCGAAGAAGGATTTCCTAAATTGTATTTTTGGAAAGGCAATACATATTACGGTGAACATTTGTCTCCAAATCCATTTATTGGAAGTTCAAGTTCCTCCCCTGGGCTTTCTCTGAAGTCTCCAAAAGGCGATGGGAATTATGTGAAGGGGTTAAGCATGTATATGGTAACCGATGATTTGACAGTTACTCCTTTAGGTGTGACCTCAAGCATTTCTGTTCTAAATGGACTGGACATAATGTTGTCTGATGTCGAAGAATGGGAGTTGGACATTGGAATGGAAGAGGTAAAATCTGTAGAAAAGAATTTATATTTTTTTGTTATTATAATAATAATAATAATAATAATAATAATAATTATTATTATTATTATTCCCATGTTGAAATGATAACCTTTTTCTTTTTTCCCCATTTTCTCCGGATCATTCTCTTTGTTGTAGGCTTTGAGGATATTGAAGGCCTCTCTTACCTCTACTTCTGCTCTTACCGATGGCCTGATCACTCCCTTGTCAAGGAAATGTGTGAAACAAGAAAACTCAGAGGCATTTTCTGTTTCATTAGTTAATAGCTATCAAAATGTGTACTAGTGTGAAAGCCCGCGAAAATCGCGGACAAATATAAATAATATTAAAAAAAAAATTTTTATTTAAAATTAAAAAAATTAAGAAAGTGAATTATTAATATCAAAAAGAAAAAAAATATTGTTTAATTTAAATTTTGAAAAACTTTTTTTACACTACATTAGTTGTCTTATTTACGATGATATCATTTTCGTTGCAACAAAAAATTTTCAACCCTTTATACTCTTAACTATCAATATTATGAAATAAAGAAATAAAGATGACTTGTGCATTACACGCGAGTTTTATAATGATACTTTTAAAAGTTTTGTGATAAATGTAAAAATACAAAAAGAATCTTGAAGTACGGTCTTATTTTAAACTCGTGTGGCGTCTAATTCTAATATAAAAATCGTTGAAGTTCTGGTATCGATTTATTTATATTTACATCGTTTTTCACAATAAATAATACTCGAGTGAATTTATCCACGGGATTAATTGTTAAATATAGCAAATTAATTATCTAATTCTCAAGTTGCATATGCAAATCAATTATCTAATTAACAAAGAACGACTTTTTTTTAAACATTTTGTATTTCTGGTATTGCTAACATGGTTTCAGTTCAAGTATCTATCATACAGTAAACCATGTCACAGTAAAACTATTTCCAGAGTCCTAATGAGGTTCACATAAATACCATGGTTTCAGTTCAAGTATCTATCATACAGTAAACCATGTCACAGTAAAACTATTTCCAGAGTCCTAATGAGGTTCACATGCCTATTTGATTGTTCTCATGACAGTACAACTTCATTGAATAAAAGAAGAGATGTTACTCATAAGTTGTAAAGGCAATAATCCCAGAAACAAACCAGAAAGTGGAAAATACTGCATTCCACTGCTAGAAGTCAGTTGTTCTTCACATTCAGCAGAAGTACTTTTATCACCTGCATATTTTGGTCATTACTCATGGAGATAAACATACGGGAATTTAAGTCGCGCCATGCATGATGTAAGAAAATGTACCAAGACAATGAAAAGGAAGGCAGTTCTCTGCTCCAAAGAGAGAATTATATTGTTTCATGGTAAAGATTTATTAAAGGAAGAGAGAATTAAATAACCTGATAGCTATCCGTAACTTGGGCTCCAAGGGAATGTATTTCCTTTCATGCTCCGAATTGTAACATTATATAAGTAGGGTGCTGATGAATAAAACGCAGGGTTTTTCTTGCTGTGGAAACATTGACATGGTATCACGATCGAGGTTTTGGAAAAACACCATAATCTATTTTTTTTTCTCTTTTTCCAAACCAATACATACGTTTTTTTCTGAACCGAACACCTTCGTTGAGATGGCGAATGATGATGAAAATCCACCTCCTAAGGTGGATTTAACCTATTTCTTGGGTTCGAATGATAACCCTGGAAATATAACCCAATTCAACTAAAGGGTAATAATTACGACGAATTAGAACCTCGTTGAATGCAAAACGTAAACTTGGCTTTCTCGACGGAAAGATTCCGAAACCGACTACGCCTGACAAGATTGAAGATTGGAGCACGGTCCACTCTATGTTGGTCTCGTGGATTCATAACACTATTGAGCCGAATTTACACATCAACCTCTTTCTATAGTAAATCTTTACCATAAAACAATATAATTCCCATCTTGACAAATGAGAATATTGATAAAGAAATAAAGCAAATAGCAGCAACAGGTTAAGGCACAAGGCAAAGAGGAGAAGCTTAAAACTATTCCTAACTAATTCTGGGAAACTATACAATACTCTTTCGAAGGGCAAATAAACCTATCAACCTATTCATAGAAACTGTCACTTATCACTAAAGTCAATAATTCGTCAGCGATTCTCTGTCATCACTGCAGCCGCCCTTTTCTGATCATTCCATCACGTGTGGTCCAAAACCAACTCATTTTCATCTTTTTCGTCCATTTTGAAGACCCACACACAAGTTCCATAGCCTTTGATCCGCTATCCCGATCATGATTTTCCTACCCCCAGGGGAAAGGTACTTCCCTTTTCGGCCAGTTGTCTGCGAGGAGGGATTCGAACCCCCGACACCGTGATTCGTAGTCACGTGCTCTAATCCTATGAGCTACAGGCCCCACCCCGTCTCAGAATACCTTCTTTTAGGAATAAGGCCGGTGGTTGATGGGAACAGCCAAAGTCAAGGCATTTATCTGCCAGGGCACGTTCAATCCTTGTTTGTCTATCAAACAAAATTTCAAAACAACCTTGGATAAAATTGCATTGCGTGACAACAAACAAAACCCATTTTACCAATACACATATCTTAGTTAGTTTGTCGATTTTCAGAAGTCTCAAACCAAATGACAAGCTTCCAAAAGTAAATTATTATAAAACACAATAAAAGGATGCAACAGAACTTACTTTCATACCCCACCAAGTTCAAAGCTGAGCTACCAGTTTCCTTGAAAGAGTTAGTTCATCCCATAAATCATTGTATAAACAATCGAAATTTGGAACCACGTGATTTAGAAAAGTTCAATAACACTAACACTTTTAAAATATCCAGATCGTGCAAATTAACACAACAAATCGAAAAGCAAAATTAACACATCGAAAGTTCAATAACACTAATCTTCTACCTGCTGGAGCGTAGAAATAAACCTTTGGTTTCAAAAAGTTCAATAACACTAACCTTTTCAACTCCTCCAGCTTAGCAACGTATACACCTTTGGTTTCATCCTCCCCATCCTCGTACAACCAATCTTCTACCTGCTGGAGTGTAGAAATAAACTGCTCCCTCTCGGAATCAATTACAAAATCATGATACTTGTCATGAAGCTGCAGAGAGGGGAAAAAATAGTTGATGACAAATAATTATTAAGGTGGCACTTTCGCAAACATACATTGTTTCTCATTTCATAAACATACGCCTCAACAACATTTTTCTTATCTTTGGTTTCCTCCATAACATGATCATCTCAAATTCCTTCTCCACAGCTTTTTGCAGGTCTGCAGATGCAAGTCCTCCATAGACAACCTCTGATACGGGCACACTTGTCTTTGTAACCTTATTCTCTGGTGCCTCCACCTGGTAAGCATAAAAACCACAATAAAAGATTATCAAGCCCATTCATCCAAGATCTTGTTTTTTCCGATAAAAGAGAGGTGAGAGCACAAAATAATAATAATAATAATAATAATAATAATAAGATTAAGCATAGAATGCTAACCTTTGCATCTGTTTCCATCTGAACAGGCTCAGGTACACCATTTTCAGCTGCAGCCCCATCAGGTTTAGAATCTTGCATATTTACATCAGTTTCAAGGGGAGCTTGACCAGCAAGGAGCTCGTCAGTTTCCATCTTGGTTGACTCCTGAACAACTGAGACATCCGTTTCCTCCTCTTCCAAAAGCTGATTCAGATACACCCATTTATTTCGACGAATTACTTAATAGCACTATTGTACATTAAATTGATTTTATCCTATTGCCGTAAAGTTCTTTGCTTTTTCACACCAAAGAAATTCCATTTTGTTGGTTACTAAAATAAGTATACTTACAAAAAAATGCGAACACATAGATAGATTCTATCCATTTGAACTGCAATAAAAACTTGAGAAACGTGCAGAACTCAAAGAATTATGTGGTGCTCCAAATGCTTATGTGAAAATAAACTTTTAGCTAACAATCCTGATTATACTCCTTTCAGAATTAAAAAAAAATGTAAAACATTAAGAAATAATTGAAGCAATTTATTATGAGGTCTCACCGTCGCTGATTCAACCGAGACAATTCCATGAAGATTCAAGCGTACTTTGACCTTCAGTTTTGCCTTCTCGTTAATCTTTGATTGGAAAGGTCCAATCTGCATTCAACAAAGTGAGAGTATGAGGCCAACAGAATAAAGACAGCTAAAAAGTTGTGATTTCACATGAGCATAACAGCAAACCTACCGTGTAACTGCTAATCTAGGCTGGTGCCTGCAATTCCCCAACATCAGCGTATTGCACATCCAATGTGAAAGTGTCGGATCTATAGAAAGTCAATGCCTTCACGCTCGGATCAAATAAATTCTCCAGAGAACTGCAAGTTGCTAAATAAAAAAATTGGAAAATAATTGAAAATTATATCTATACTAATATGAATCTAAATTGGAAAAGAATTTGCGAAAGAAAAAAAAAAAAACAATCGAAGATTTCTTTTGGTTCTTGCAAAAATAAACCTTGAGTGGATGGATTGATTTTTGCTAATCAAATTCTGTAAATTTTCAGCAATTTCATTCGCCGGAAGAGAGATGGCAGGAGAGGTTTGTTAAGAAAAAAAATGGAAATAGCATCTTTCTCCGAAACGAAAACAAAGAAGAAAGAAGGGGCTGCACGGGTAGGCGGAACCCTAGAACATTGGAAAAAAAAATATTAACATAATTAAAAAAAAAAGTTGTTATTTATACCTGGTCAAAATTTTGGCCTCATCCCAAAATAGACCCCCTATGAATCAAAAGTCGACACGTCATTTTTGGAAGATTCTGATTGGTCCACCTCAACCTTAAAACACTCTCACGCCGACAACTCATCATTAATAGTTAACACTATTAACAAAATGGAGGATTTTGGCCTCATCCCAAAATAGACCTCCTATGAATCACAAGTCGACACGTCATTTTTGGGAGATTCTGATTGGTTCACCTCAACCTTAAAACACTCTCACGCCGACAACTCATCATTAATAGTTAACACTATTAACAAAATGGAGAATTTTTATGTTGTGGGGATTGTGACTTTATTTTTGAAGGCTACATTGTCTATTCATTTATGATTCATGTCATAGTTGATAAAAATGATATTATTATGCCATATATAATTTATTCTCCATCCCACTATCTGTCATAATTGTCCTTTCATGAAAATTAAAAAAGATAATTTGTATTATAATTGTAAAATTGTTTAAAATAATTAAAAATATAAAATAATAAATGTAGGAGTAAAATTAATAAAGTGACATTTAATTTTTATTAAGAATATAAAATGTAATTATGATTCTTTTTTAAAATTGTAAATCTAACATATAGAGTGTAAAGTGGAAAATTTTAAATTGTGACATATAAAACAGGACATAGGTAGTAGTATTTGCTTAGTATGATATCAAATAGTGAGTTACAAATCAATTACTTACCCATAATGCCAAATATTGAGTCTGTGTTTTTAAGCCATCAATAAAATAATATTAATGCAACTTGATATACACATTGTATCTCATATTTTTTTATGTTTTTTTTTTTTTTTAAATTTAAACCTAGAGGATATATTTGGTATTAGAATTGTAGAAACTTTTGCTTTTATTAAAATAATTTAAAAGGTTATTAATATAACTTTGTATTTAAAAGGTTAAATATTGTTCACATCATTCAATATGCATTTTGAGACAAAATCTAATTGTTGAAACATAGTGAAAATCTTGTTTATCAAAATATTAATTTAAAAGGTTATTAATTAACTTTATATTTGAAAGGTTGAATATTGTTCATATCATTCAATCTGCATTTTGAGGCAAAATCAAATTGATGAAACATAATAAAATTGTTTATCATAAAAATCTTGTCGGTTATAAAAAAAATCATGTCAGTTGGAGATTTTCATGGAATACCATGACAAGTAGATGAAAATTGATTAAAATATCAATTGTACAAAAAATATTTTCTAAAATAGACATTTTAGAACGTTTTAGGCGGTTATAAAAATATTGTCCGGTGGCCATTTTTCAATAAAAATGTTACATATTATAACAACTTTTACAATATACGTTCTAAATAATTGAGGCTTGTTTCATATCTAAACCGTATATTGTAAAACCTGTTGTAGAATCATTTTTTAAAACGTATATTTTAAATACGTTCTGGTATATTTAGAAAAAAAACGGCGAGCTCATTATAGACAATGGTGAGCTCATTCTTATATTAACTTTTCAGTATAAATATTTAATTATTTTTCATTGATTACATTAAAAAAGGATACAGTTATATATAAGTAATGTACCTGACTAATGTTGCCTTAGAATATGTGGTTAGAAATTTTACAGTACAATGACAGTTGTATTAGGTTATATGTACTAGATTAGGGTTGACATCATCTGATGTAGTGTAGGTCGACCTCTCATCAGAATTATCGCTAGCTTCCTGAGCGACCTTCTAGCGACCTCTCATACGACCTGTATGGTCGACACTCATGCAACTTGGAGGTAGCCCAGAAACAGACCAGTCTGATTCTTAATGAGAGCTGCATACTCTTCATGCTTTTCATCTGGGATGAGTTAAGACTTCAATATAGGAGGAGGGCTTTCTGAAATAAATGAGCCGGTGCAGAGCACCCTGGGCTTGCAAATTCCTATTTTAGCCTTGGTTATCATGTGGTGTTTTTCTTCAAAAGAGTTAGTACCTGCACTAAAAGGAAAAAGAGAAGTATGTGTAGGACTCGTAATTCAACATGAGAGAAATAGTAGAGAGAGTGGATTAATTGGAGAATAGTGAGACTAATTGATGTATATGTGAAATATGAGATTGTTATGAGTTCAAATGTGATTGTTATGGTGAAATGTTATTGATTATTTTAAAATGATTGTGGAGACGTTCTAGTAAAATGTTATGGAATGAAATAATATTTTATCAAATTAATATTAGAATGAAAATAATTATCTTCATTTTGACCTAGATTCCGTCACCTCCTCTTCTCCATCTCCGTCCATCTCTGCCTCTTCGCCTCACTGATTGGAGGGATTTCACCAGATTAATTGACTTTAACTATTTTCTCCCTCAACTGACTGTTTCTGATTTTGTTGAAATTTACGGGTGAGGTGCACTTCAATTTACACATGTATGTTATTTCAGAATAGAAGTGAAAGTTTGCTAAATTACTTAGTTTTCTTGTCTGTGGGATTGTTGTTAATCGATTTTGGGTAAATTCTGGCTAAATTTTGGGAAATTAGGTTAATGGTAAAAATAAATATTATGGGAATTATTAAATTTTCGTAATTCTAGAGTAATTATGTATGTGGCACCCCAGATGTTTGATTATATGCCAGAAACAATTGAAGTGGCTTCAATGATCAACATTTTATAAACATATATGAGCTCAGCTTGCACATTTCTGAGCGAATCATTATGGAGACGTGGATGTTGACTTGGGGTTGTTTGTTCTTGAGTGCTTTTAAATGCTACTGATAATAGTTCAAGTACTGGTTCATGGTTCTTTATATGTTTTGCTTCACAGTAAACGAAAGCCAGTTATATATATATATATTTTACCTGAAATGACTAGCATTAAGGTATTTGATTTCTGATTGTATTAATTCAAGAGCATTCATGTAACCTATTTTAAAAGGGAAGAAAATGCCCAATTTTATTCGTTATTATCTGCCATTTTCTATTTCTTTTATCTCAAGTTTTAGTAGAAGAATGATTGCTGAGAATACGAGTATTTATTTAATTATGTAGTTATGATATTTGGTTACCACGCTGGATGCCGCTCATCAAAGGAGAAGGTTCGGCCCTTTCTTCAGTTTAGGTCTGTGATAAGGTTTCTCGTGGTGGTTTGGGTCGGTTTCATTTTCATCTATTTCCCATGTTTCAATTTATTTTCTGTTTAGTAAACCCCCCCACCCCCCTAAATATACACTTTTCATTTGTTACTAAAAAAAAAAAATTTCATGTTGGTGGAGTGGCTAACTAATTTGTTCAAGATTTTTTTGGAGTATATTTTGATTTCAATCATTTCACAGATGAGGTTCCGGCTGGAGAGGAAGAGAGAGATGAAGAGCCTATGGAGACCAAGTTGATGATCGTGACGAAGATGAAGAGGAAGAAGGTACAACAGTTTTTTTGTCCAACTTCCTTAATTGTATTTTTGTATTTTATTATATTTTTGTGATTTTGCTTTCCTTGTGTTTCATTCATCCTAAGGTCTCAACGTTTTGAATTTATCTTGCGGTTTGGCACAAATTCATTTCGGAGAAATTTCTTTTGGGCTTAGCACGGGAGTGGGGCAAAATGGTCGTTTATGATTCATCTTAGCTCCAGAAGTCAATTTCGTTGAAGCATAATGGCACTCAAGTGCATGCAGTTACAATTCATCTCATTGGGTTTTATTATTATTTTGGTTATGGGTATTTTTTGTGTTTTACATGTGTGCATGTTATCTTTTTTATTTGTGCTTACTTGTCAAGTGGGATTTACTTAGAGTCTGTTGATAATGTATCTTATTTTTTACTATTTATTTTGAAAATAAATGGGAATAATGGGCTATTCAATTTACATTATTCTGATTGTTCTTTGTACCTCGTGGAAAGAGGCTGGGTGTATCTTAACTTTGGTTAGTTTATAGAGTTTTGATTTGACTAGTTTATAGAGTTTTGATTTCAAATGTTAATTTGGTGGATTTGTTACTATTAGATTTATGGTGAAATATTATACTAATTTGCTATCTCTAGTTGTTGCTTTGTGGATTTCCCGATTAAATTCGTGCTATTCTTTTAATGTTTATTCCACAATTCAGTTGATACTTTGTTGTTCTTCTGTTTTTTTATTTATTTGTTTTTGTTGGCGCATCACCTGCATTTGATGGGGATAATACTAAACAAAGTACTGCTGACATGACTGCATTTGTAAGTTCTATCCCTTGAATGATTATATCAATATATTGATGAGCAGTGTCTTTTTTCTATCTTTATTAACTTTTGGGAAATTATTTTTCTTGTTTAATTTTGGAGTAAAATGGTCATTGTTCCGCTTATTTACGAGTTTCAATTAGTTTTTAGCCTTTTTTTTTGCACTTTCATTTTCACCATTGTCGTACATGTACATTGAAATGCCTCTTTTAACTATTCTAGGTACAAAAACTTCTTCAACAAATGGTCAGTAACTAATACTAATCACAGCCCCTTCATTATTTATATTTTCCTTACAATGTTTTTTCCCTTGCAACATTTTTTTTGCACCAGTCCAGGTTCCAAACAATTTTCGAATCCATCATCTCAAAAAATATCATTTTTCTACTAAACATATGTACGTTCTTCTATGGAAACTTTATATATTTCTGCATATTAATTTTGACAATATGTGCTCATGATATTTACACCGCTTATAATTTCGTGTTATATGATGAACAATTTGGTGTACATTATTAAAAGCCTCAATATTTCAACATGCATTTTTTTTCTCCCAGCTCTTAGCAGGAGCCATATCATCCCTGCAGCCTGACAGCTTGTTCATGGTTCCGCCGGGGCTGAACCTCACCGAATTTCTTAATTCACCTGGACATTTATCCTCTCTTCAGGTAACAAATTATGATTATTCTATTATTATTCATTGGTGATTTTTTGTTGGGATGTTGTGTTTTAGACTACGGCTATTTGAATGAAGTAAAATCAGTTTTCAAAAGAGTTTTGTTCTCAAGGATTGGGATTAGAATTAGAATCAAGTCCAAACTGAATTAGAATTTTTATGAAGCCAGAAATTATTTTTTTGGGATAATTACAAAAACTACCTCGAGGATTTGCCTAATTACATAAAAAAATCTAGTTTACAAAAACCGATTCATTTAGGAGATCTTTTCTCCTGCAGAAGCTATATTATCACAACAAGCCATAACTTTATTAAGATATTCTCTCGTGCTCAAGTCACCCTTCTTTAAGGTTTATGACTGAAGCTTATATTGCATCAATCTTCTTTGAGATTGACTTAGTTTTCAAAAAAAGTACACATCTCACATGATATTTCAAGGATAACCATCATTATAAAAATATTTTTTAACAGAAATGAAAGTAGCCAAGGAACCAAAGTTGATCTAGTCTCTCATAAGCAAGAAATTCAGGATTAATACCTTCTTTTGAGTGGATGGTTCTTTCTTTCCAGTCAAGATTGCTTCAAGGTTATATCCCCGTATGTCTATGTAGATCTTCTGCCTCCACAATGGACAATTCGAGTCTTCGAGCATTATGGTCACTAGTTGACTCAGTGGTTGCACAACTTGTCGATTTGGAGTGACATTTAGTCCACTCTAAGAATTGTTGAAGTTTTTGCTCCAATAGGAGCTGACTCAGTGGTTGCACAACTTGTCGATTTGGAGTGACATTTAGTCCACTCTAAGAATTGTTGAAGTTTTTGCTCCAATAGAAGCTACAATGCTCGTGTTGGATTCGTGTGCCATTTAAGGCAATTGTTTTTTTTTTTTATTAAGAAAAAGAAAGATGAACTATTAAAGAAAAGGGAACATCACAATGTGGACAAATCATGCTCCAATACCATGATAAAAACACTGCAAAAGAATTTGTAAATGCTGACGTGCAGAAATTCGTCAGCATATGCTGACGGATTGCTAACGGGTTACCTTAGTCGACGGAAAATGCTGACGGGCAAAAATCCGTTAGCATATGCTAACGGATTTCTATGCTGACGAGTATAGGCCGTCAACAAATTGCTGACGGCCTATACCCGTCAACAAAATATAGTTATATTAATCTATATATAACAATATATATATATATATATAACAATATATATATATATATATAACAATATATATATATATATATATATATATATATATATATATATATATATATATATATATGAGACAATAACAGTACTGACTATATGAGACAATTGTTTTGGTTCCCTCCAAAACTATTTTCTTTTCCCAAAAAGAAATTTTTTGGCGCAAAGCCCACAATTGTTGACTTTTCAATATATTTTTTTTAAAAATTTAAATCTCACATCACACAATTGTTGACTTTTCAACTTTTTTTTAAATTTAAATCTCACAACACACAATTATTGACTTTTCAACATAGGTTTCAAAAATGCAGTTATGTGTTTTTTTTTTAAAATTCAAATTTCAAGTAGCTGAATTTCAGATATTATGGCTAAAAATTAGGATATGATTGCTTAAATTTTGAATTTGTGAACCAAGATTTTTTGAATTTTTTAAAGCTTTGAATTCAGATTTTTGAAAAATCAATTTCGATTTTTTGAAGTCTCGGAATTCCAAATTTGAAATTTGTGAGCCACATAAATTAAATTTTTAATTGCCCAAAACTTACAAATTTATATATATATATATATATATATATATATATATATATATATATATATGAACATTTGACTATTATATAAACTAATTTTATCATTGTAATCACTAATTAGATGATAAAAAAATCAATTTTAAAACCTAATAATATATATATAATATATACTAGTAATATATATGATATTACGTTGAATTTGAATCGTACCAGTCTATACTGGGGGTTATTACTCATTTTTGTACTTGCTGTTTTATTTTCCAATTATTTCTTCAATTAGGAAAACGAAAGAAAATAAATTAAGAATTCTAGACATTTTCTTAGCCCATTCGGAAGGATCTAATCTCATAATTATCCRCGACTGTTTATGTCTCTAGCATGACCACTTGATGAAATTGGAGGGAAGTGGAATAAATGGCCGATACTACTGGAAGGATTCCTCTTTGGATAATAGGTACTGTAGCTGGTATTCTTRTGATCGGTTTAATAGGTATTTTCTTTTATGGTTCATATTCCGGATTAGGTTCATCCCTATATTAATCGGATGGATTGAGTTGTAGACATGAAAGCGTAGGAACTCAACAGGATTCCCTTCTTTCTTTGTCTGATTCGAGGGGAAAGGGACCGCTGGGTTCTTGTTCTTAAGAARCAGGGTTTTCTTTGACAAAGTGGGTTTCTTTTTCTGTTGTTTCACAAAACTCCATTCTATTTTATTTTTGATGATGCTTTTGAAAAATGAACTTTATTAATTGATTCAGAACATTTCTTCCTCGATCTTGATTATGKGTACTTACCAAGTTATAACAAGGGGGAATTGCTCAATATCACGTATTATATATATTTATGTAGATTAGATATCCTTTCTATACTATACTCTTACCCTATAATTATTTTAATATCTCAGAAAAATTTCAATTTTTTATAAGTTCATTGAATAAGTTTTATTTTTTGTTTGTCCATTACTTTTATTGTATGTAATAAATCAAAAAAAAGAGTTCTGATTCATCTGGAAAATCGAAACCAAGCCTAGGAATTTTTGACGAACATGATCGAAAATCATTACTCTTTCGACCCAAGAAAGAGAATTTTCTACCCCCTTATCTTGGGTTGAAGATTTATTGGGTCGAAAACTAGTAAGACAAAAAATGCCCCATATAATTATTTGTTCCCCGCATTTATAGTTCGTTCGAGTACCCGCTTACTTATGCTAAWATCTATTTCTATTTCAAATAGAAATAAATTGATACGTTTTATTTATGACATTGAACTCTGGCAATAKGAATATAGTCGTACCAATTCAATTTGGCTACAAAAAACAAAGAAAGGGAAGGGGTGGTAAAGTTATAAAGTCAACTAAAATAGTCTTCTTCAAATTTTTTTTACCTAATTATGACATGACTAGGAATGCGGTACAAGGGATTTCTCGAGCTCGTAGAAAAAGAGCAAGTCAATAAAAGATTTTTGAGAATTGATTTTTTTTGATCATACATAAATCATTGACAACAGAAAATTTGTTCTTTTTACGAACCTGATGTCGATAAATCCGCGAGTCTAGAAATTCATTTCAGTCAATTGAACCTTCTCGAACTGTTTCTTTTTAAGAACCAAAAAGATTTGCGCCAAAATAACTTATGCCAAGAAGAACAAAAGACCTTGGACACGTAATGGATCTTGCAGTACTATTTCTGCATCTCCCTGACCACCCACATTAGGATTACTCATTAATGGTTGATCAAATTTGATGGATTCACCCTCTGAAACAAGAACCTTTGGTCCTGGGGGATATATCAACCACTTGATGTCCATCCGCGGGATCTGTTATGGTTATTTCATATCCCCTTTTCTTTGCGTATGATTTTACTTACTACGCCCGCTCCTGTAGCATTATAAACCGTATTGTTACTCTTGCTATAAACCGTATTGTTACTCTTGCTTCCGTCGGGATAAATTTGACCCCTTCCCCTATTCCCCCCTACGTATATAGGATATTTAAAGAAGTGAACATCTTTCTTAGTAGTGGGGTCGGGGGAAAGAATAGGAAATGCGATTTCACTATATTTCTGATTGGGGACAGGCCTATCACAAGAATATTTTTTTTTATTAGGGCGGTAGCTCTGAAAAGACAAATTGCCTATCTTTTCTTTCATCTCAGGAGAAATACGATCGGAAGGAGCTAATTCAAAACCCTCCGGTAAAATAAGAACAGCCCCCACATTCAAACCCCCCTTCTTACCATTAGCAAGAACTTGTTTCACTTGCTTATCATAAGGAATTCGAACAACCGCTTCAAATACAGTATCAGGAAGTACTGCTTGTGGAACCTCAATATCCACGGGCTTACTAGCCAAATGGCAATTGGCACATACAATACGCCCAGTCGCTTCTCGTGGATTTTCATAACCCTGCTGCGCAAAAACGGGATATGCACTTGAAATGGATGTCCGAGTCATGATATATATCATGAGCGATACGGAAATAAATCGAGTAATCTGTTCCTTTATCCAAGAAAAGGTATTTCTAGTTTGCATGGTCAATCATTGATCCGAAAATTTCTACAATAAATTGGGTAGGTCACTAGTATAGTTCCCTATCCACGATTCTGCTATTTACTTTACTGGAATCATTTTATGGGAATACGATAGGATGAAAAACGATGAAAATCCTCCGGATAGGAAGTTTTTAATGTTTATGTAGAACTACAAAGTAAGAAACATTCTAATTGGATTAGATTAATATCGCTAGATCGTTTATCAATCATTCATTGAATGATAAATAACTACAAGTGAGGGAGATACGCGATTTAAATAACGGAAAATCCAATATTTTAAAATAGTATCGAGAATAACTGGAAAGGTGGAAACAAGACCAGATATAATTTGATCATTATGAATAAACCCAAAATCTTTGTAGACAGAACCAATCATTAGTTCCCAACCGTGGGGTGAGAAGTGCAAAAGCGTATGGATACGACCCTCATTGTGTATCTTGATTAATTGGATCGTTTCTTTGTGGATTCGTATAGGAAGTCATTGTGTATCTTGATTAATTGGATCGTTTCTTTGTGGATTCGTATAGGAAGCTTTTGTAGATGGGTCTCCGAATAGTCTTTGATCATTTCGTCCAAAACGAGGATTTCCTCCAATTCTATGAACTTTTCTAAAATACTTTTTTCTTGAATATCATTAAAAAAAATTCGGATTGACCAGCATTCGACCAATTCGTAACCCAAGATTCCATACTTTTAGTAAATAAGAGAGAAATCCACCAATGTAAAATACTATAAATGTAAGATACAAAAGAGGAGTGAAGGCTTTCTTTTTTGCCATTTATTACATGTGTGTGTGTTTATATATATATTAGATTTTAAAATCAGTTTTTTTATCATCTAATTAGTGATTACAATGATAAAATTAGTTTATAATAGTCAAATGTTCAAATATGATTAAAGATAAACAGTATTTTTTGGTATTTGAATTGAAATAATAAATAAAGCAATCATAACAACAACTATAAAAATAAATTTAATTACATGGCCCGAATAAAGAAAAATAAAGTATGAAATAAATTAAATTAGAGGCCCTAAGAAATCGGGATCCAAAAAAACAAAGAAAGACATCAAACTTAAATAAATTACAGGCCCCAAATATAACTAATTTGGTAAAAACTAATAATAATATTAAAGCATATTAAATTGAAAAACTATTAATCTCCTTGCAAAATTAAACTCTAAGAAATCTGGCATCTTCTACAACACAGGTTTTTTTTTAAAAATCGGTAGTTGATTTAATCCGATTTACTTGCAGAATTAGAATCTTAAATAAAGAGAATACAGTAAATCCGATTTTTAATTTCATACGATTTGTTTGCCTAATTAAAGACATTAAATTTATGAAAATGCAGCAAATCAAATTTTTAAAAAATAAAATCAACCAATAAGAAATGTACGAAGAATAGAATTCAAAACAAAGAAAATATAGTACACCAGATTTTAATTCATAATATTGAATAATTCTGAGATTTAAAGTTCGATCATATTTTAAAATAAAATCAGATTCATACAACTTGGTTGCCTAATTAAAGATATTTAATTTATGAAAAATTCAGCGGATTGATTTTTCACTTAAAATCAACCAATAAAAAATGTACAAAAAATAGAATTCTAAACAAAAAAAAATTACAGTACATCAGATTTTTATTCAATATTGAATAGTTCTGATATTTCAAGTCGGAACCATATTTAAAAAAAAATCAAATTTTATACGACTTGTTTGCCTAATTAAAGACATTTAATTCATGAAATAGATCTATTTTTTTTGTTTTTTTCGTTCCATAACTGACAAATAAAAAATGGACAAAAAGTTTTTAATTGTCTGAAAGTGATAAATTTCTTACTTAATCTTTACAATTCCGGAATATAAAAAGGGAGGTAAACAACGCCTCAAGTCTATCCAATGAATATAGATGATGTTTACAAATTGAGCAACTTCTCAAAAACATCAATAAAAACAGGGTATTCCTCAAGAAAGTTAATTAAGATGTTCTGCCATTAATCATCACTTGTACAATCGATTGAGTTGAATTCCAAAACTAGTGATGTTTCATCTCAAAACCATAAAACTGTTTTTTAAATGACAATTAATTGCCCAAAAAGTGTAACATTAACCTGCCAGTTCCACTTCCACGGTAAAAAGCTTGAATATCTATCTAGAGTCCTGGAATTTGGTAGGACAAAACCCTTGGTTATATTTTGGGCCTTATAAAATTGGTGATGCAGAAAATATTGATAAACCTCAGTTCAAAATCTCACACACTCAATACAATGTCTTATAAGCATACCAAATTTTCTTTGAAAGTTGTGACAAATAAACAGAAAACTAAGGTACTATTTGCAGAAGCCAACAGTGATTTTGCAGACATTCTGATAAGCTTCCTGACATTGCCGTTAGGAAGAATTGTTCAAGTCCTGGAGAAGCACTATGGAGACAAGGCGCCCGTCAACGGAAGCTTAACCACTTCGTACAAAGGCTTAGCCAATCTTGACTGCGCTCATTTCTGGACAGAGGGTTGTAAGCAGATGCTCATCAATCCAAGAACATCATTCAGTGATGAATGTCGTAAACTGAAGATTGATATTAATGATGCTCAGCCCATCGAATACTTTGCTTGTGAGGACTGGGATTGCATTTATTCTAAAAAGTCGAATATGAGTATGTACTACGTTGTTGCTAGATGTGATTGTGGGAAACCATTGACAAGAGAAATACAAATGAGAAACGCGTCTAAATATAATGCCAATGATGGTGGAGTTTTCACAGTCAATGGAGCCAGTTTCATAATTTCCGATGAACTGCTGATATTGCCTAATGACGCAGGTTCTGCTATTCAAATCCTTTACCAAGCTTGGCAATGCAGACACAGAAGATTGGGGCGAGATAGTGAATGTGACTATTGGATTCAACGAGGTTAGTCTTGATTATTTTGTATCAATCTTTTCAATTGCTCTCACTCACTATTTTATTTTTAAATGTTTCCTTTAGGTTATGGATTTGCTGAAAGGGTCGTTTCTTTCCCGGACTCCTCTGACCGATATCATACTCAACAACGGGCAGATTAATTTTGCCTCTGATCCTCTAAATTTATTTCCTAAGGTTGAGGAAAAAGCTGCTACTAATTCTTACAAGATGATTTTGAAGGTGATTATACAAAAATCTACAAACAAGTTATTGTTTGCTCAAGCCGAGGAAGACTTCATTGACTTCCTCTGTAGTCTGCTAACAATCCCATTAGGAGGAGTCGAGTGCCTTATGAATGGTTCATCTTCTGTTACAAACATAAGCAATTTGTACAGGAGCATAGCAAATCTAATTGATGGAAAGTATTTTGAGTCTGTGGATGCAAAAAACAGGCTAACTGAACCCAAGCTGGCACACGGTTATCTTTCCTATTACCAGATTCTTCCTCTCAGAGAGGAAGAAGCTCGGAAAGTATATTATTATGAAGGAAAGCGCCCGAATGGAGATTATACGTCTCTTTCCCACGATATGGGAGGCCCTTGTGTTAAGGTTCTTTCTTTTAGCTTTCTGAAAGGACATGGGTCATATGTTAAAAAACCGAGAACGTTTATGGTAAGTGATGATTTAAGCGTGACACCATTGTGTATGACATCTTATCTTTCGAATCTCAGTGCGCTGAAAATTCCTTTTTCTGATGTCACTGAAGTGGTGCTGAACGTAGGGTTGGAAGAGGTAATATAATAATTTTATTTTTTTTTACATTGTAAAATGATTGTTCGTATCTATATATCTGACGAGATTCATGCTTGCTGCAGGCTTTGAGCATACTGAAGGCGTCTCTAGTATCGACATCTGCTTTGTCGAATGGTCTAAATCATTTGTTGATGAAACAACCAAAGATAGAACAATGAGGATGGTCACGAAATGTTGCTTCTATTTCTTCGACCCGAAGATTTTTTTCTATTTTGAATAAATAGATTACAAGATTGTGCTTTCATATGTATTTGCGAAGTGTGATTAGCATATCTTGGCTTTCAATTGCTTTGAAATGGAATATTATTATTGGAACTTGGATGTCAATGCTAATTGTGGTCTCAGTTTTTCATTTACTCAGATTATGTTCTCTGTGTAGTTTTTAATTTTGATTTAATTGTATTATGAAATGCTCATAATGCACACTATAGTATCGTGGAGATTCATATTTATATGCAACAAAGTAACATGCGGCGGTGATATTGGGTTGTAAAATGAGATCTTTATTCTAAGTTTATTGAATTGGACTTGGTGCGGGCTTTAGGATAAACGAAGGGATGATTGTTAAATAGTACTTAAAAATGAGTGAATTTATCAATTAGTTAAATATTCAATTTTAAATTGAATAATCATTATTTCTTCTCAATTGGTAATTTATAACATAAAAATACCACAACATTGTTATTATGAATAAACAACAAAAATCAAGCAAAAACAAAGTAATAATAATAGTATCAATAATGTGCAGCAACAGGGTGGGTGACCTGACACTGTGGAAAATTTTGAAGCCGGACTAATATATATATTGCAAATAATAATAAAATAGCAGTAATATTAATATCATATATACCACGTACAATTCTGTTATCCAACACATCCATTCAAAATCAATCTCATTTTGTATGAACCACGTACAATTCTGTTACACATCCATTCAAAATCAATCTCATTTTGTATGAATTTATTATGATAACAAAAATTTAGAATCATTTAAAACAATATTGAAATAGAAAGTTTGCAAATAATGAATTTTAATCATTTAAAATTTTAGAATCACTTAAAACAATATTGATACTAAGTTGATATTTGGAATAATTGGAACTACCTATTTTTATTTTTTTTATCGGTTCACTGGTTTTACCGAGTTTTGCCGGGTGATACTGGGTCATTAACCACCCGAACCAAGTGAAAAACTGTACCAACTTTGGGATCGGTTCCGATTAACCCGATCGGACCGGCCAGTCCGGTTCAGTTTTCAAAACACTGCTTAAGACCGAAATTTCTTACGTTGATAGTAATTTTTCTTATTTGACGTGGAAATATAGTTATGATTTTCTTACTAGTTACTATGTATAACTTCTATTTTGTGTGGAAAAGTTTTCTTATTTGATATAAAAATATTATTATGTGTATCTAACATAATATTATAATAAGAACTTTATTACTAGGTTGCACAAAAAATTGTTACCATTTCCAATACAAATAAAAAGAAATAGGAAATTTAGGAGAAAAATAAATCTTAGTGGATACAATAATATGAAAATTCACAAAAAATTGTTACCATTTCCAATACAAATAAAAAGAAATAGGAAATTTAGGAGAAAAATAAATCTTAGTGGATACAATAATATGAAAATTCTTATTTGATGATAGTAAATATTATTTTTAATTATTGATTAAAAAACATTGAATCAAAAAGACCCTTGTTCGAAAAAATTCTGTCTGAACGAGTGAATTGGTAATTATTATTACTCAATCTGTGCTATTGATTTCACACAAATTAAGAAATTATTAGTTTATATAATTAAGTCATTAATTTAGTAATTGTTTTGTAATTATACCATGCTGAGTTTATTAATATCAATTAATACTCATAAAAATCAGTGTTGGAATTAATATATTTGTTATTGTAATAGTGAGATTTTGCATTGTAATTATAAATTTTCAATTTACCATTTAAAAAATTAGTATTTCAAAAATATTAATTAAAGGGATGTGTGGAAATGAAAAATTAATAATATGTAGAATATGATAACTGGATTATATTTATGAAACACCGAAAATTGAAAACTGGACTATATTTATAGAACGAAATGGAGTATTTAATATTATTATTATAAAGTATCCTTACTATTGTATATTTACATTTGGACTAATTGATAATTTGAGAAATTGGTTTGCTCTATTGACAAACCAATGTTTTTTTTTGGATTGACGCACAATTGCTCTTAAACAAATATACTTTTCTTTTTCGTTTGTTTCTCGTTAGCTATTTAATATACGGATAATGCAATCTAGTCTAGGTATTATATTTAACAAAAAGATTCCAAATTTACCCTTGTTACTTGGTTTCAATTAATTACCTTTTTTTCGCCTTTTCTTATGTGATAAGTTAATTTTGTACTTAATATTATGTGATTCGTGGGTTACTTTAATTTTTTTGGTTAGCGCACACACAATTCTTTCTCTCCGATTATGAGATCTTCTCTGCAATAATCAACAACAATAATAACACAACAGACCCTACACACCCACAAATCAGCCATTAATTAACATCATAAATAAAATCCCATTTTCACCAGATCAAAGTTTCAAAATCAAACCAATTAATCTCCAATTCGAAAATCCCAAATTATAAAACTTCAATCAGAAATAAATAACCTTGTCGTACACTCGGCGGTGACGATTTTAGCGTCATATGGTGGTGTGCGGGCGTTGAAGCCGGTGATAGGCTCTATTTGTGTGTGCGTGTGTGTGTTTTCGTTTTTTTTTTTTTTTTTTTTTTAAGGTTTTGGTGATAGTAATATAGGCTGAGGAGCGTAGCCTATAAGATGGCAGGTTTTTGGTCGCAGCTTGGAGCGAAACTCGTGTAATTTTGGATTTTATATTATTATTTTTTGCAAATATTCAGGAATCATGATGACTTCAAAGTAGAGGTGTTGATCGGTTGGCGGTTAATCGCCTAACCGCCGGTTTCAACCGCGTTGACCGGCGGTCACGGTTAAAACCGTAACCGTCAACCGCTTCTCGGCGGTTAGATTACGGTTAACCAAAAAGTTAACCTTAACCGCCGCGGTTAACCGGTTTTATTTAAAAAACACAGACCAGTCGATCGACTTGGTCGATCGACTGATCTGTGGCGGTTAACCGGGTTTTCTAAAAAAACACAGACCAGTCGATCGACTGGCCATTAGTCGATCGACAGACCAGTCGATCGACTGATGTGTAGTCGATCGACTGATCTGGGTTTAGCCGTTGAAAATCAACGGCTGAGATCAACTAGCCGTTGATGATCGACGGCTCAAATTCAAAAGAAAATAGCCGTTGGGCGGTTAACTGCGGTTAACCGGTTTAACCGCCGGTTGAGGCCGGTTTTTTAATTTTATTTTATTTTTTGCAAATTTCTACACCTATAAATACTCCACTTTCCAACACCAATCCTCACACCAATTCATCTACTATTCTTCTTCTTCTCTTATATTTTCAAGTTTAAAGAAATTAAAGTTTCTAATTTGTGGAAGAAATAATATTATCAATAATATTCATATTATTCATTCCTAATAGCCGTTTTACTTAATTCTCTTTTATAATATCACTATGGCAAGCTCTTCCCGTGATGTCAATACCAACACTTCAACTTCTTCTCGTCGAGGTCGAGGATCTCGACGAGAATCTTCGGCCGTCGCCGCAGATTACGTTTCCGATGAGATGACGGCGGAAGAAGTTGAGAACCTATATAATCAAATCAACTTCGACTCGCAACAAACCAATTTTGAAGAGGAATTACCGAGCTCCGATAAAGAAGAAGCGGCCGTCAGTTTGGATGAAGATGAGGAGGAAGCGACGGGTGATATGCCGCCGCCTCGATCGAAATCGAGGGAATTACTTTCCCCCATCTTCCGATTGTATTTCACAAAAAAGAAGATCGACGAACAACCCGAGCGCAATGCAATTATTGCAATTCTCATTACGCCTTCAGTTCTAAAAATAAAAAAGGCTACGGGTCGCTCAAATACCACATGGAGAAGAAGCATCCCGACAAATACGGCGCCGGTAGTTCTCAAACACAACTAAACTTCTCATCTTCATCTACCGCCACCGGCGGTAGGACCGGCGGCCAAGGTACGAGTTCCTCTACTTTATTTCAATATACCGAAAGTGGTCATCGAAAATTTCTTGCAAAATTTGTTTCCGTTATGAGTCTTCCTTTTAATCATGCGTATAGTAGTCCATTATGAAGAGTATACTAGGGGTGCATTTAATCCATCTAGCACTAGGATTTCACGAAATAAATTAACTCGCGATATTGAAAAAATGGCCGGTGAGTATAAATTGAATTTGATTTCAATATTTGATAGTTTGCCTCATAGTGTCTCTATATGTTCGGATATTTGGTCGGATCATTTTAAAAATCATAATTATATGGGAATTACTTGCCATTGGATTGATAATTCTTGAACTTTACAAAAACGTTTTAATTGCATATAGAAAGTTCGATAGCCAGCATACGACGGTGAATATTTCGAAAAAAATCTCCACTGTTTTGTCCGAGTATCATTTAACTAACAAAAATTTTTCAATTTCATTTGATAATGCCTCCGCCAATACGGCTAGTATAAGAATTGTTAAAAATTACTTGTCCACCCGCTATTGGCGGCAAATTTTTTCATGTTAGATGCGTTTGTCATATTTTGAATTTATGTGTTCAAGATGGTTTAACTCTTTTTAAAACTAAGATTCAATCGATTAGGAGTGCTATAGCTTATCTACGAAACCACGATTCGCTTCAAAAAAAAATGGCGAAGATTTTGCAAGACCAATCAATTGCATCCAAAAAAATTTTCATTAGATGTGCCAAATCGTTGGAACTCTACTTATAAATTACTTAATGATACATTTGAATATAGAGATGCATTTGTACATTTTTTAATAATGAAGATGTCGATTTCGCTTTGTTTCCGCATATGTGGGATGATTGTTATAATATGATATCCCTTTTAAAAACTTTTAACGATGCCACCGTGGCTTTATCCGGTGTTTATTATCCTACCTCCTCAATACTTGTTGATCATTGTATTCAAATAGTACTTGTTTGTAGTGCTTTACTCGGTAACCCGGAATTAGGTGATGTTATCGATGAGATGTTGGATAAATGGGTCAAATATTTTCATTACATTCCCAATGTTTTTTTGATTGCAAAAATTTTAGACCCGGATTATCGGATGGAGGGTCTTCAAAACTTACTTAAAGTTTATTACGATGCATTAACACCTTTTTTAGAATCTCGTGGAAAACCAATTCCTAACCCTCTTAGTGTTGCTCACGAAGCACAACACTTTTTAATTCAAACTTTTAATGAATACGATCAATCTTCATCTTTCTAGTGATGTTAATGTGTCCCTCTCCCCCTTCCCCTTCCCCCGTCACTTCTACAAGACCCAACGACCCTCGAGGAGCTCTAGCCCCATATATGAGATTGCTTGAAGATACTAAACGAAAACGGCAAAGGGCTAGTGCTAGTCGGTCAATGGAATTAGATAGTTATTTAGGAGTTTTTGAACCGACTTCGGTTCCAAAAAAGCCCGATGGTGTTACTAACGATCTTGTGCAGTTTTGGTCGAAAATGGCCAGTATTTTTCCCCACTCTCTCTAGAATTGCCAACACTACTGCAGAAAGTAGATACAAAGGCAGTTCATCCACGGCGGTTTTTGAAAAACCGCCGTTAAATACTTTTTTTACGGCAGGTTTTCAAGAAAACCGCCGTTAAATTAACGGCGGTTTTCATAAAACAACCGTAGAATCCTACATTCTACGGACGGTTTTTGTGAAAACCGCTATAAAAGCTCCTGAATTTAACGGCGGTTTTCTGAAAACCGCCGTAAAAGCTCACATATTCTACATCGGTTATATAAAAACCGCCGTAGAAACTCACAGATTTATTTTGGCACACGGATACACGGCGCTTGATTTAAAACCGCCGTATTTAATATAATTAAATTTATTTTAGGGGTTTGAAAACATTTAGCCCAATCCCCGTCTTTTAACCCCAAGTTTCACAAACTTAATCCTATTCCCTAAATTGCAGCTCCGAGAATTGAAAGCGGCGACTCACAAATCTCCGGCTACACCACGACTGCCTCATCTTCGCGGGTCCAGTCCCAGACTACCCTTCGTTTGAGGGTTTTGGCTGAAGAAGATCAGCACACAAAATCACAAAATCCCCAGGCCGAAGAAGCCCTCGCCGCTTCCGTTTCTTCTAAAAACGCCACCAGTGTCCCCGACGACGCTGTTTTGGCCGCCAACCTCTACGCGTAAGAACACGAGCTCCTCTACCAGTACAGTGAGGAGGTGGCAAAGCGTCTGGAGCTCGATCTCAACCGTCAAATCCACAACCAAGCCCTGGCGCTCGAGATCGCGAATTTGCCGGAGGCGGAGTGGGGCAAAACTGTAGATGATATATTTGCAGCAAAAATTGCAGTAAAAGGTATGATGTTTCGACTTCTTTTGCTTTCTGAGAATGCTTTATATTCTTCGAATTCAAATAATTGTGAAATAGTATTGAATCTTGCATTTTTGTCCCTGTTTATCTTTTTTAGGGGTTCCAATAATTTTGCTTTTTTGGGGGTTCGAATAATTTTGATTTTTTTTCCCGTTTGGTACCAATTGTTCTTAAAATTCTGATTATTTACTGATAAAGATATGTATTATAATATGAATTTGTGTGCCAGGTGATGGGATTTCTGGTTATATCATATTATGTTGATTATGGGGCAATAACTTGAACATCACGGTTTTGGGGCAAGGATTCTATATGCCACTTTTGGACTGAGATTCAATATGCTAGATATTTGAGTTCATTGTAGCATGACAAAAAAGTGTGTCGTAATTTGATAAGGTAGCAAGATGATGCAGTTCAATATCTTTATAGGCAGTTAGCCTTAAGRTCTCTAGTTGTGTATTTTGTTTTATCTATTCAAGTTTTCACTTGTCAGCAAGGACTCATCAATGTTGGATGGACTTGATAATGCCAGTACTAAAATAAAAGWAGCTAAGGTTTGTCTCGCGAGCTACATTTTTATTTTGTCATGCTTTAGGAGGTTCAGGAACATGGTTGAAGAAACAAATGAGTTTTGATCTTAGGCTGTTTTTTACTTCCTACTTATTGCTATTTTATTACATAAGCTAAAAATTAAGATAAGAAGATTTGAGCTGCTATTTTAGTTGAAAGGCTTTTAATTTTATTATCCTTATGATTTCTGTTCGAAAGGCTTTTAATTTTATTATGTTACAAATTAACCTAAGTTTTAACAATATGTAATTCTAAAAGATAACTTCTTCTTTTTTTGTAATTAGACTAAACTCTAGGGGTATATTTATAATTAACCCTACCAAAGAAATGTCATCAAACTTCTGGAATAAAGATTGAAACTTACAGATGTTCTTCATTTTCGACGTCGCTATACAGAAGCTCCTCGATTTCAGAGTGGAATTCAGTGAGTCTACAAATTAACCTAAGTTTTAACAATATGTAATTCTAAAAGATAACTTCTTCTTTTTTTGTAATTAGACTAAACTCTAGGGGTATATTTATAATTAACCCTACCAAAGAAATGTCATCAAACTTCTGGAATAAAGATTGAAACTTACAGATGTTCTTCATTTTCGACGTCGCTATACAGAAGCTCCTCGATTTCAGAGTGGAATTCAGTGAGTC
>BMAC01000010.1:1141958-1175020 GCA_014905375.1 Phtheirospermum japonicum
ACTATGGTAAGTATATCCTCTCAGACAGGTTTACTTGTTCATAAAAAAAATTATCATTCTCTCAGAGAGATCTAATATTTTTTTCCTTTGTTTGAATAAAAAAGAGTGCTGACACCTTTCATTAGCCTCTGCATCAGTTGGATATGTTGAATACATTCTGGATTAAAAAAAAAAACCCGGCGGTTAACCGCATGTTCGGTTAACCGGTTTAACCGTAACCTTAACCGGTTCTCAGCCGGTTAGGTTACGGTTAACCAAAAACCGGTTAAATTAACCGCCGATTTTAACCGAAACAACACGTCTACTTCAAAGACCTTTTTCTGCAGTGGTTTAATTCTCCTAGGATGAGCTCAACTTCAATACCTTCATGTTCTGTGAGAGSCAACCATATGTGAAGATGATTGACTGATATCACAAGTTAAATGTTGGTGATTTAGTTTAGTCCAAACAAAGATGTTACCGTGAGTTTGTAACATTGTTACCAACATTTTATTGAAYGAAATTTTTTCTTCCATTTTTTCCGTTTTTATTAAAATCCAATTTTGAAAGTTATGATTCTTAACTTTAGAAAGATTACTACTAATTTAGAACGATTTACTCGATAAGAGTTTTTTGTAGTGCTTACTAGTTATTTATGTTTTTAAGTGCAAATCCCTTATAATTAAAATTGAATTTATGACTAATTGATCCAGTATCTATTTGGAGGACTATTAATTGAATAATTTTTTCAATACTTTTTTACACAAATATGTCATGTTAAAATCCCTACGTAAAATTGTAAAATGTGGTGTCAAATCGCACTAACAAATTGGGTTTCTAGTTTTTAATTAACTTCCCTTGAACCTATAATATTATTTTCAGAATCAATTTGTTTGTATCGGTTATTGGTCTTATAGATGGCGATCAATTGTGTCCTGCATGCATCTTGTGCCAAGTATTTTAATCGACAGATAATAAAATAAGTTAATGCAATAATCAGTACATATAAAGTGCATGCATCATGAATCCAAGAATTATTAATGCCTTTTGATATCACTGAATTGTCTCCCCTTTAATTTAAATTTACTTTTCTCTTACGGAATTTGAAGGGATGTTGAGGAGACGAAAGGTTGTAAACCCTTGAAGTCCTGGAATATTGAAAGGCTGATAAATCCCTCGTTCTTTGCTTTATAAAAAGGTGAGACTTAAGCTCTTCTTGATATCTCAGTTTGAACCTTTTGGTCTGTTCATTTCTATACCCAACAAAATGTCTGATATTGCTAAGGATGTCAAGTTCTCTCTGAAAGTTGTAATTAACAAACAGAAAACAAAGGTTCTGTTTGCAGAAATTGGCAGCGATTTTGCTGATGTATTGTTTATCTTTCTGACATTGCCTTTGGGAACAATTGTTAGAATCCTGGAGAAACACTACGGAGACAAGGCTCCGGTATTTGGAAGCATAACCACTTTGTATGATGGCTTATCGAATTTGGAAAGTTCCCATTTCTGTACAGAGAGTGGTAAGCGGATGTTACTCAATCCAGTAAGTTCATTCATTGATGAATGTCGTAAACTGAAACTTGACATTGGTGATAATCAGACAACTAAGTATTTTGTTTGTGAAGACTTGAATTGTGCCTATAATCGAACCAGAAATATGGCCATATACTATGACACTGTTAGATGTTGTTGTGGGAAACAACTGAAAAAAGAAATACCAGTAAGAAATGTATCTAAGGCTGTTTGTGGTGAAGTTTTTACCATAAGTACAGCGACTTTTATAATCTCTGATGATCTTCAGATATTGCCTAATGTGACAGCATCTGTCAGACAGATTGTAAGTGATACTGGCCTTATGGACATAGATGGGACTGAATTGAAGAATGTGACTTTTGGATTCAATGAGGTAATTTGTATACCTTTATGAATATTCATGCTTGAATATTATACCGTCATTAACTTTTACCACTGTTGTGTTTTGTTTGCATTAGATTAGGGATTTGCTAAAGGGGTCATTGTTCTCGCCGATTCCACTGACTAACCTCATACTTGATAAACAAATCAAATATGAACTGGGAACTTCATTCCATGAGATTGAGAAAAGAGTAGCTGGTAACTCTGTCAGGTTTATTTTAAATTTTTTTTACAAAAATCCACAAATAAATTATTGTTTGCTGAAGCAGATGAGGACTTCGTTGAGTTTCTCTTTAATTTCCTCATAATCCCACTAGGAGGACTTGAACTGCTTTTGGGCATTAACACTTACCTTAAGAACATCGACAATTTATACAGGAGCGTAGCATGTTAAGTATCTTAAGATTGAAGAGAAAAACAGGCTAATCAACCCGGCCATTCCTTATGGTTATCTTTCCAAAAAATTGGATTTTTTCCCTCACTGAAGAAGGAGCTCCCAAACTATATTACAAACGAACCAGTTCCACAAAATTATGTTAGCGGACCAAGAAAGTATATGGTGAAGGATGATTTAACTGTGACACCTTTGTGCATGACCTCATACCTCTCCACTCAATGAACAGAAGATCCCTTTATCTGATGTCGATGAGCTGGAGGTGCACATTGGATTGGAAGAGGTAATGTAGTGATTTCACCCGGGGGCGGATCCAGATTTTTATGTTTGGGGAGGCCATTAATATTTTTTTTTTTTGTAATAATATAAAAGGAAAGAAAAAAGAAATAATGGGCTATAGGGATTGAATTTTTTTTTTCATATAAAAAATAAAAGTAAAGAAAAAATAAATAAGGGACTATAGAGATCGGAATATTTTTATTCAAAAAATGAATGAATAAATGAATTAAGAAATAAGAGGCTATTTATAGGGATCAAATTTTTTCTCAAAAAACAAAAGAGAAAAAGAAATAATTGGATATGAGATTTGAAAGCTTTACAAAATAAAATGAAAGAGAAAAAAGCTTTTGAAATAATGAAAGGAAAGAGAAAAAAGCAAAGGGGATAATTTTTGGCAAAACAAAAGTAAAATGAAAGAGAAAAAAGATTAATAAATTATGGGGTGGTGGGGTTTGAACCCAAACATTTTGGCAATACAAAAGAGTCGCTAACCACTACACCAACTTAAGTAGATGTAGTTTTGGGTAGGTTGTTTATAATTATACAAACTAAATCAAATAATCACATATGGTAATATGAATTTGAAAAATTTTGGGGAGGCCGTGGCCCCCCAAACCAAGCTATAGATCCGCCCACTCACTTGATGTAGGGTTATATGTATATATATATATATATATATCCATCCTCATTAGACTCATTTCATTGGTGCAGGGTTTAAGCATATTGAAGGCCTCTACCTTTTTGTTTTGTCATGGCATAAATGTACCTTCATATTTGGGAATTTTGATCGGCATATCTAAGATTTGCATTAGCCGACAGTCTTTGTTGCATGATATTATTGTGTTTTGCCGTTTTCCATATGTTTTGAAGAATTTTCATCAAAATTTTCTCTCTCTCTCTCTCTCTCTTTTTTAGTTTCTTAATTCCTATGTTACTTTTCAATAAATGACAAACTAAATTACTAAAGTGTTTAACTATGTGTATTAAAAATTTTCTATAATCAAGAGACTATAAACCAAAATCTTTGCTAGGATAATCTGACAGATTTAATATGCTTCTTTTAGACTAAATTTGCGTGCTTTTGTAAAAAAAATTGCAATATTTCTCTTATTTAAAAATAAATTATTGGTAAAATAATCATGTTTTTCAATGAATCCTATCGATTGTTATGGGTATAAAAAAATTGTTAAGTTACCCTAAAAAATACATTACACATCTTAAAAAATATTCGCAAAACTAATATAAGAAAATCATATTTAGACTCCATAACTTATTATAATATAAGTTCTAACTAAATAATTAAAAGCAATTGAATAATAAAAGTATTATTAAAAAGTATTTGAAGGAAAAGGGAATTGAATAAATAAAAAATCTAGTATTAATTTAAAAACAAAAATAAAATGTAATGCATTAATTAAATAAAGAGTAAATCTCACTTTTGGTACCTAAAGTAAAGTAAAACTTCCGTTTCAGTATTCCAAGTTGGCAAAGTATCGAGATTAGTACCCCAAATTTAATTTCAGTCTCACTTTTCATACCTGGTTAACTTTTCGATTAAATTTAACGGAGACATCAAAGAGGGAAATAATTGATTTAATTCAGAAACAATCAAAAAAAATATTTGAGAATTCAAAAAAATAAAAAACTAGAAATTTATAAGTTTGTAATTTTGTATTTAATAAAATAAAATAATTAATTAATAAAAATGACAAAAAAATATAAAAAAGTAGAATTTTGTTTAAGAATTCAAAAAAATAGAAAATAAAAAATAAAATATATAAATTTGTAATTCAGGAAATAAAATACAATAATTAATTAAATTCACAATATAAAAGTTAAAGACTCAAAACAATGGACAAAATATAATCAAAAAAATAATTTATTTAATTTGTATTTTGTAAATAAAAAATAAAAACAATAATTAATTAAACTTGAAAAAATATAATCAAAAATATAAAACATATTCAATTCTTTTTATAAAGTATTTCGTGCAAGTTTTTAATGATTATTTATTTGTAAGGTTTTTATTTAATTTCAATGTTCAAATCATTTTATTTATCATTTTTCTAATTAAAAAACAGAAAAAAAAAATAGTATAATAATTTTTGTTACTTGACCTCAACCATACAACTTTACTACTAGATGGATGTTGTATCATATAAGCATGTTAAGTAGTAAAGTTGGATACTTGAGGTCAAGAAATATAAATTATTATTTTATTTTATTTTTTATGTTTTTAATAATAATAGAATATGATAAATAAATATTCTAAACATTAAAAATAAATAAAAATCTTATAAATAATTAAAAACCTTTATGAAATATTTTTATTAAAATAATAACATTTATTTTGTATTTTTAAAAATATCTTTTTTGATTTTAATTAATTATTGTAATTTATTTTTGAAATAAAAATATATAAATTAAATTAATTATGTTTTTGATTATATTTTTTCTATATTTTGTAGTTTTTATTTTTTTTGAATTTAATTAGTTATTGCATTTTATTTCTTGAATTGGAAATTTATATATTTTCTGTTTTTTATTTACATCTCATTCCTTTTTTATTTGAATTTTTTATTTATTAATTGTGATTATTTTTTTATTGAATACAATTATAAATTTCCAGTTTTTATATGTATTTTTTATTATTTGAATTTTTGAATACTTTTTTGAATTAAATTAATTATTTTCCTCCAAATTTGATGTTTCTGTAAATTTTATTGGAAAAATTAACCCCAAGTATGAAAAGCGAGACCGAGATTATATACGGAGTACTAATTTTGATACTTTTCAAACTTGGGTACTAAAGTTAAATTTTTACCATACTTTAAGTACCAAAAATAATATTTACCCATTAGATAAATGTCAAACTATAAAAATAATAGTAAAAAATAATTTAAAGACTTAATTAGATATTATTCTAGATTTACTTGAATAAATTTTTTCGTTGAAAAATAGATGTAAATAGAAAATAATAATAATAATAATAATAATAATAATAATAATAAGGGTTATCCATTCTAATTATTTTTAAGAAAATTAATTAAAAATATTAATCCCACATGGCTTTTTATTTAAAAATATAAACTAAATCATCAATAATTCTCTCTCCTAAAAAGAAAAAACAAATCCTATATGTTTTTTGTTTATTTTTCTACATAGTTTTTGTCTCTGCTGCATGGATTTTTTCTCTTTACAAACCTTTTAATTAAAAAAAGAAACTCAGTCATCATTAATTCTCTACAAAAACAAAATTAATATTATGTAATTTTTTTTCTCTCTTACTTGATTTTTTTTCTCTTTCCAAACCTCTTTATTTATATATATAGATATAGATATAAATTAATTTTATTTTAATCCGTAATTTTTAGCATCTACACGAAAACTAAATAACTTGTAAATAGTGATGACAATTACCCCATTTGAAATTGGTGCCCGCACCTGTCTCGACGGAGATGGGTATTACCGCTTTAAGCGGGGATGAGAATGTGGACAGGTATGAAACTGCAATTTTCGTGTGGTCGGGTACGAGATGGGGATAAAGTCCCCCTACCTCCCGTGGGTTTCCGTCTCGTTTCACACCCGTGTATATATATATATGATTATGATGATGTGAGAACTAAATCCCTGTGTAGGAATTTTAAAAATCACTATATTACATTATATGTGATGCTAATTTAAAAAAACATGCGAATTAATTAATTAATTAATTAAAGAGTACAAATATACTCACTGCTAAAAGCAATGCCAGACGAGGCAACGGCACACGTTTGAATAACTGTATTCTCCTGACGGGTAAAGGGCTGCTTCAAAAGCCCAAACTTCCCGATCATAACGGCCCAGGCCTTTACCATCGCGTAGCCCAAAAGCCCAGCGACCACGTTCAGGGACGGTATAACGCCCGTGGACAGGTTCAGCTTGCAAACAATCACGTTAAACACGAAGCTCAGCAACAGGCTCGTCACCATGGACCGGATCGTCAGCTGGTTGTGCCACGTGGGCACCTCCGAATCTTCGAACGCCATTTCGTCCACCATTGCCTTCCACTGGAGCTCTGCCACCTGGCCGCCATCATAGCCATACAACCCCGCGATTATCTTGTGAGGCAGCAACGCGCCAGAGGCAATTTTGGCTTTACCCATCATCACTTTCACAAGATACTCCTGAAATCTCTCTCTATCCTTGTACAGTGTCATCGCAACGGATGCCACTCTATGGTAATGAACGGAGCCCCAATCGTTGGCACTAATGTAAATCTCGGGCAACTCAAGCGCTTTACGCGACGGGACAAGAACTTGCTTCCTCAGACGATCCCTCACGCGGTAAGCGTAATGCGCCTCCTCAATTCCTTGGTACTCTGGATATTCGTCTCTCAGAAACACTTTTTTGGCAATTGCTTCGCACAAAAGCGTGATCAGGAATTTTCAAAACCATTAAATACATTTCAAAATTACAAAAAACAACCACAAAATTACTTCCATGCCCCAACTCAGTCATTGCAAAGCAGCCTTTGATCATGTAATTTTCTGTGGCACTAAGCCACTTATCATGATGCCTTTTGTGCCGAAAAACTGGACGGCACCACCCCTAAACCATGAACAGTGACAAAAGACCATTAAATTCGTTCAAGCAAATTGGGCCTGCAAACCAAAAGCCTGATTAAAAGATATGCACCGTTCAAATGCATAAAGACCCAAAATGATGATCCAGCCAAACAAGTTAATTATTTTTGTAACCAAGCAACGCATCATTTTTTTTCCTGGATAAATTCAGTAATATTTTTTTCAGTTTTGAAGTATCTAACACAATTTTCAATAAGCAGGCAAGTTGGGCTATCAAAATTCTAATAAACCAAACTAAATTAAATAAACCAAAAAACAAAAAGGGCATGAAAAAAATACCACAAGAAGAACTGGACACCGATCTTAATAGTAAGGGAGTGGTCAAAAACCTCAATAACCTCCAAAAGAGCCAGCTTTCTCATCTCATCTTCCAAGCCTTTACCTGTGAGCCATCTTTGGAAAACCCCATTATCCAGCAAATACTGAATCCCTCTGCTGCTCCATCGAATGGTTATAATCAGGGACCACAAAACTTTGCCGCCCCTCCACTTGGGATTGAAAAGCTCGCTATATCATTAGATTGAAAATCCAGTCCCTATCCTCCAAAGAAACCTCTAATCTCACATAATTTAAAACCCTAAAAAATATTTAAAAACTAAACCTAATTAGAGCAAATGAGAATTTAAGAAGATTAACCAACCTTTGCAGCACCAAATTCTATAATTATCACCAAGCGTTCTTCAATTTCAAGACCAAGCAAAATCCCAAATCAGTTTCAAGAGCATTCAAAACTTAGATATGAGGTTTGATTTTGTTTGTACATTCATCCCAACCTAAAAGTTCTGATTTCTGAACAGAGGTTTCGCGAATTGGAAAACGAAAAGAAAAAAAGTCGACGAAGAAGATGATAAGGTGTTTTGGGGCCAAATATCTCATGATTTCCTGATGTAAGCTTTCGGAGAATTAGATGTGTGGACGAAGAAGATGATGAGGTGTTTTGGGCCGACAAGGAGGAATAAGGTTTCAAAGGATTCTAATTTGGGTCGCTGTTATATATTTTTTTTCTAATTTGGAGTATAAGTGGCGGTTGTAATTTTCAACCGCCACCAAAATCGGTCGAACTTATTGGTAGGTCACAGTATTGGTGGCGCTATATAAGTGGCGTTTTATTAAAGAACCGCACCCGGTTGTTTTTTTTTGACGGTTCCTAAGCCTCTTTTACTATTATTGGTGGCGGTTAGTATTCAATAACCGCCACCTGGGCGACATTTTTAATTTTTAAATTTTTATAAGTGACGGTTATTTGATAATAAGCGTCACCTTTGCACTTTTTGCAATGATTCCACTTTGAACCGTCACAATGCAACGACTCTAATCGAATTTTTTGCACTAGTATATTATAGTGAAAAACCAATACATTATAATACGAATACATCATAGTATAAAAACTAATAGATTTATGAAAAATCAATACATTCAACTACAAAAACCAATAATATATAGTACAAAAACCAATACATTATAATATCGGGTATAACCCGTCAATCTAACCTAACACAACTGTATGGCTAAACCGTTTTAGCACACAATATTCGGCGGCTACAACAACCTTGTTCCCATTGATCCAAATGTCTGAAACCTAGGCATTGCAAAATCTGGCCTTAATATTAAACCAAACATACAAACAACATCAAACAAATTTCAATATAAATTTGAAATAAAAATAAAATCAGCAATTCTAATTCATGTTGATATCCATCAAAACAAAGTCAAGCAAATTTAGAAGTAGGGGTTTTCCTATTTCTACCATAACTAAAAGAGTTTCAACAGCACAATATTGATCTCTAGAAGAATTCCAGTCTTATAGAATCACTAAAACCACGGACTTGTTGACACCGTGATGGTGGAGGTCATGCATTTTCCGGAGTTAACAAAGGCGAACGGTGGATATCCAGCGATGAACCAGGCAGCAGCAGACTTCTCCTACGTGATGGCCGGCATCACTAGCATTTCTCTTCTTCCTAATCGTGTGTTCATGTACAATTGTGATGGCCTAATGGGTATTCATAAAACTTCAAAAATCTCACTACTTAGTGTAGATGACGTGCCCAACTAGCTATTTCATTTTGGAATAATTTTTTCATCAATACTAGAAGTGTAGATGACGTGCCCAACTAGCTATTTTTCTAAAAAAATTACAAATACAACAAGCATATTATGTATGTGTACACACACAATTGAATAATAATTTTTGGGGCCCCCAGCCGTCGCCCTGTTAAGTTTCCTAACGTTGCAGTGGAAACAATTTTTAGAGTCCTGAATAAGCACTACAAGTCTACATGAGACTCCTATCCTTGGAAGATTAACAACATTGTACAAATATTTATCCAATCTGGACAGTGCCAATTTCCGGACAGAGAGTGTCAAGGAGATGCTGCTAAACCCAAGAAGCTCGGCCAAAACTGAATGTCGTAAACTGAAACTGTATATTGATGAGATGATGCTCAGCCAACCAAATACTTCAATTTTAAAGATGACAAATGTCCCTAGACTTGTAAATATAGGCTTGTAGTATGGTACTGGTAGATGCAGTTGTGGGTAAACACTGAACCAAGAATTAAGTATGAAGAATGCACATCAAGCTCTGATGAAAGGGAAAAAAGGAAATTGAGAATAAATATTGATTTTAATTTTGTTATCCTTTTTGTTGTTTGCTAGATTAGATTATGGATTTGCTGAAGGGGTTGTTTCTTTCCGGGACTCCACTAACTGATATCATACTCAAAGAAGGACATGTTGACCGCCCTGTCAAACAAAAAACTGAATCTGGAATTTTGTTACATAAGATTGAGAAAGAATCAAGTTCAGACAAATCTAAAAAGATGATACTGAAAGTCGTGGTAAAAAAATCTACAAACAAGTTATTGTTTGCACAGGCCGAGGAAGATTTCATAGAGTTTCTTTTTACTTTACTAATCATCTCTGTTGGAGCAGTTAAGTGCTTCCTGTGCAGTAGCTATTCTATTAAGAATATAGACAATTTTTACAAAAGCCTAGCAAAATATTGATGGTGACCTTCTCAAGCAATGTTACTCAACCCAAAGCTTCCTCATGATTATATTTCCAAAGATCACATTCTCGCTTTAGAAGAAAGAGATCCTTTACTATCTTTTTACTCTATAGACAAAGGACATCTCGGTGGACAGGTTTCTTCTTACAAGTCCCCAAATGGCAAGGGGAATTATGTTAAGGAACCAGGAATGTATATGGTAACCGATGATTTAACTGTCACTCCATTGTGTACATCCACAACACTTTCTATTTTGAACGGGCTGGAAATCCCATTATCTGATATCAAAGAAGTGGAGCTGCACATTGGATTAGAAGAGGTAAAAAGGATTACCTCATCTAATAACTTTATGCCATTTTTATTTCTTTTAATTATTTGTTCCCTCTTTGAAAGTTGAGACGGATCTTTTTTGTCACTCTGTAGGCTTTGAGCATATTGAAGGCATCTCTTACCTCTACTTGTGCTCTATCCAATAGCCTGATCAATATATTGCTGTTAAATAAATGTCTGAATCAAGAAAACTGAGGCTGATCATAGTGCATTTGGTTTCATTAGTTGTCTTATTTGTGATTGCATGAATAAGACCTTTATGAATATTAATTTATGAATATTATTCATAAATGTCATATACATCTCTTAACACGCGAGCGCGCGCGCACGCACACATATATATATATATAGGAATGAGTTCAAATAAAACCATGTCATTATATGTGAACTTGCGAACTAGTGTTTTTATTATATACCAACAGTGCTTTTATTAGACAATCCTAATACTTTTAATTAAATAAGGAACACTAGTGGAAAAAAGTCGATCAGAGGCGGTTCAAAACAGTTTTTGGAGGCGGTTCTGAACCGCCTCTTATAGTGGCGACACTTAAAGTAAAAAAATTCGGGTGACGGTTCAAACCGACGCTTAAAAGAGACGCCGGGTGGCGGTTCTTAGCTCGAAGCGCCACCATAAATATTAGAATTAGGTTGAAACCGACGCCAAAAACAGAACCAGGTGGCGGTTTTTAGCTGCGAACCGCCGCTTAAAGCCAAAATCGGGTGACGGTTCTTAGTAAGAATCGTCACCAATAATTACTGTGAAATAGCATCCGTTTCTTAAGGAACCGATGTCGTTGACACAGAGAACATTAACATCGGTTTAAATATAACCCATCTAGTTTCCAAAATAATAATAATAAAAAAAAATTAAATGCCCATTCTATTTTACCCATCCTCATCCCAAACTATAAATAGCAAACAATTGCTATTTAATTTATATTTCATGAAATTAAAATTAATCAACATCAAGTATTAACAAAAGCATTCAATATACTTAAAAAAATATTTTACATTACAATTTTGCAAAAAATACATTAAAAAAAACACAATTAAGCCAACAATAACTTATCATTTCTCTAGAGTTTTAGTTTACCTATCAAAATTTCGTATTAACTTTATTTTTTTTTAAATAAAACCCGACATGGATTAAGGCCTTGTGAGGCAAGCAATTCATTACATGCAGGATGCAAGCAAGCAACCCATTTTATTCAATCCAGCATAAACAAAGTGCTCCAAATACTGACACGGGCCCGGCTAATACACAACCTCAACAGGCTCGAAGCCTTTGTCAATCGACACCTTCACAGCATCCACCACCACTTGCGTTTTCCGACTGATAGTCGGCCATTTCTACTCAATTCCGGAGCCATGTTCTTTTATTTTTCCCATCAAAGTCGAAAACTCCTCCACCATGAGAGCTTCCTGTGGAAGCTTAGTTTCTACTCGGTCGGCGAAGGCTCGATCCCGATCGATAGCTCGGCAAATTTGGTGTTTACATGCACGTAAAATGGCCCGACGTTTTCTTGGAAAGGTACTACGAAATCATGGACGCGCATATATCCGCTAATTTCCATAGTCAGGTTGCTGAGGAACGAGCAATACAAAGTCGCCAGTTTACCGTCGGGGAAAAGCAGCGAAGCACCACATGATAGGATTACGCCCGCTTCGTTGAACTCCGCGTCCCTTAAAGCGGTTACGGTTTTCGGGAGTTGATAGTCGGAGGCCCATAAAATTGCCCTGATGCAATACCAACCCTCGTCGCCTAAAGCGCCGAGTGCGTCGAGATCTGGCTTCACGCGGATATCGTTGTTGAGAAAATTTTTACCGCTGTTGTATGCGAAAATGCTGTGCACCGCTTTCAGCTGGCCAAAACGCCGTGGGTCGGAGAGAAATGCCTTCATCTCCGCCGTCCGGGGGTGGTGCATCCACATGGTAGCATCCATGTACTGCACCCCACTGGATTCGCACGCCGCCAGGATCTCATCCAGCTCGCCAGCATTCAGCGCCACCGGCTTCTCCAGCAGCACGTGCTTCTTCTTCCGAGCCGCCAACACCGCCCAGCGGAGGTGGAGGCTCGTCGGCAGCGGAATGTAAACGGCGTCCACCTCCGGGTCATCCAGAACGGCGTCGCACGACCCGTACGCCTTGGCCGATGCCGGGAAATTGTTGTCCTTGGCGAACGCGGCGGCTTTCTCCAGAGAGCGGCTGCCGACGGCAACTATGGCGGAGTTTGGGGAGAGGAGAATGGCGCGCGACACCTTGCGCTATATGTTGGTGCAGCCGATGATTCCGAAGCGCACCATCGGCGGAGGCTCGGAGGCCATTTGAGTATGAGGGTTGTTGTGGAAGTTAATCCTCTTATTGATAATTGATTTCTTGTGGAAGTTACAAGTCTGACCCATAGCTAATGGTTATAGAGTTGGATGTGAATAATATCGGTATGACCATCGAGGTGCTCAACAACACTACCCTTGTAGAAACAAAAATCCCATCTGCAAAACAAATAATTAAAAAGATTAGCATGTCACATTTGGATGCGTCATAGGGCTTCGAAGGTATTGGTTGCTCAGACAGGTCAATCGAGCTGGAATTCAATTTAAACTTCCTAAGACAACTATGCAATAATGGATATTTAAGTACAGAAATAAATAGAATCATGTTGAATATATTCAGATCGTTATCAATAATAACCCAAATAAATGAACAGATTCAATACCTTTTGCAAGAATAGTTTCTGAATCTCTTCTTTACCGACCTCTTCTAAATTACTTATAGAAGACAATTAGAAGACAAAACACATCTTACACAACTACACACATTTTCACTAAAGTTTTAAATTTTATATTTTCCTATCATTTATTGATAAAATGTGAAAAGAAAATTTAAATTTGAAATCTTCAAAATCCACATTACACTCAAACAAAAAATTTATTAAACCACAAATGGTGTAAAATCGAGAAGCCTTACTCTGCCCTTGAGGGACAAATATCCATAACGGTAAGAAAAACATCTTCCGAAGCTCCATTGATGACACCAACGGCCATTATGGCTGGCATATCATCCCAATGCTGAAAAATAAAAAATTCGAAAATTTGAAAAGACGTAATCCTGAAGCCAGACACAATAAGAACGCAAACTTTCATTTCATGGATACCTCAAAAAGTACTGAAAGTCGGTAAATACCATTTTGAAAGCCAAATATCTTCCACGGTGAAGGTTCTTCTGAGCTGGTTGCCCCAAGCTATAATATTGGAAATCACATTATTGTCCAGCCGAACTTTCAGCATTATTCTTCACAAATTAAAAAAAAAAGAAATAAACAAATGCATACCTTCAGATGGTGCCAGACCTCAGTACAATAAGCCAAAACCATTTATCAAACATGAAATGTGCATCAATTTTCATACTCAAAGGCATCAACTACTTGCCAAATATGTCAATTCATATCAAAACATAATTCTTCACAGCTACACACCAATCAATATCCCAAGCAAATTCAATTTATTAAATCCTCAAGAAATACCAAAATAACACAAATCACACACACACACACACACTCACACTCACACACACACACACACACACACACACACACGACTACCGCTCAAAATCAAGCTTATCCACCTAAGTGGAAATATTCGTGCATGTGCATATCCAAAAAAGCAGAATAATAGTAATAAATAATATTAGTTAATAGTAATAATAACAATAAGAAAATAGAAGTAAGAGTTTACCTTCTTAAAATCGCCTTGAATCCCCAAAACAGCAGAATACCTATCCTCCATCTCCTCTCTCTTTCCCCTCTTACAACAAACCGAATAGTGCCGTTCGGGTCAATGGTCTTGGCCGAGCTGTTCCGGTTAGGGTTTTGACAAAGATCTGCGTCCCGCCGCGGAGGAGAAGCACCAGATGGAGCGTGGATTCCTTCTGAATGTTGTAATCGGCTAGGGTTTGGCCGTCTTCAAGCTGTTTTCCGGCGAAGATCAGCCGCTGCTGATCCGGCGAGATGCCTTCCCTGTCCTGGATCTTCCCCTTAACGTTATCGATCGTGTCGGAGGCCTCAACTTCGAGAGTGATTGTCTTGCGGTTAGGGTTTTGATATTCCGGGATGAGAAAAGGAAAAAAAAGAGCGAATCTGGGTATTTGGGAGTCAGAATTACTATGCCCTAATAGTTATATTTCAAGGCTGAGTAATTGAAGTTTTCAAATTTTCCGATAATTTCAAGGTTCCCGGCTAATTATTTCAAGGTGTTATGGCCGCGTTGTTTTTTTATTTTATTTGATTATAAGTGACGGTTCTAATTTGGAAGCGCCTCTTATAGTATACTTCGTGTGGCGTTTCTTTTATGAACCGACACCAAAAATCGGGCAGAGTTATTGTAGGTGCTGTATAAGTGGCGCTTCTTTAAAGAACCGTCACCCATTTGTTTTTTTTGGTGACACTTCCTAACCGCCTCTTGTACTATTATTGGTGGTGGTTGGTATTCAATAATCGCCACCTGGATAAAAATTTTAATTTGTTATATTTATAAGTGACGGTTCTTTGTTAATAAGCGCTACCTTTGCACTTTTTGCAGCGGTTCTTCTTTGAACCGTCACTTATGCAGCGCCTCTAATCGACTTTTTTGCACTAGTGGAAATACACAAAAAATCTGATACATCCGTTTAATTAGATTTAAGGCCCATAATTGACACTAGGTTCACATATAGGACACGGTTCTCATTTAAACCTTATATATATATATATATATATATATATATATATATATATATATATATATATATATATATATTATTTAAAGGATATAAATTAAATATAATTTATAATATTATAATTAACAATACATTTAAAATAATATTACATATTTATAATATAAATACATATTTATAAAATGAATATATAATTATAATATTATAATTAACAATACATTTAAAATAATATTACATATTTATAATATAAATACATATTTATAAAATGAATATATAATTATATTATATATTTATAAATATAATAAAATATAATATAATATACATAATTAATTAATTAATTATAAGTTTAATTTAATTATAATATACATTTATAAATATAATATAATTACTATATACTTCAACAGGATAAGAAACTTGAGAGGATTTATTTATATATTTATAATAATTATAAATCATTATTTGTATATAATATATATTTATAATAAAATTGTATATTTATAATGTCATTATTCATAAATATAATCTATATTTATAAATCTAATATAATTAATTATAAATATAATTTATAACTTAATTTACATATCTAATATACATTAAAAATATATAAACTTTCACATGTAATTAACTAGGCGAGACGGTAACACCACTCCTCTATTTGAAAGAGGTCGCGGGTTCAAATCTCATCCATACATTATGAGGGATTTAGATTGTCGCGGGTTGGGTTGTGGGTCGGGCTGGGTTAGGCTTGCCTAAATAAATTTTATTTTTTATAATATTTCATAAATGCTGACGGGTCCAGCCCATCAGCAAATACTGACGGGTATCGATTGACATCCGGGTAATTTGATGACGGGGTATACTTGTTAGCGGTCGTCAACAAATGCTGACGGGTTCGATAATTCTGTTTGCAATTTATTTGTTGACGCCGAAAATGCTGACGGGCAATACCCATCAGCAAAGACTGGAGACTGTAATCTATACAAAGGAAAAAACGAAGTTACCACGAGAGAAGAAAATTGCCATTCTTAGTGCTTGTGTTCTTTAATTTGATCAGTTTGAAGGTTTTACGGACGACTCAAACGCCGATTATAATGATTTGCTCAATTAGAGTTTTTCATATATTACTAGATGCTTTTTAGTTTTAGCATTACTTATAAAATGAATTCATCATTTTTCTAGTAATATCTTTTCTGTTGTGAGGTACAACCTATGAATGTATAACTCATAGGCAAAAGTTATTTGTAGTGTCACTTTCATTTATACTGCTTAAATATCGGTCTAATTTGCAGGCATGCACAAACCCTTCTCTTAATCTTGCACAGTTTGGAAGTCATCAGTTTGACGAGAGTAGTGAAAACATGTGCTCACATTCATGATTTTTGACACAATTTGGTTTCTTGGTTGAGCCCCAACTACACATGTCACCAATGAGCTCACCAATTAGAACATGTCCTCTGATTATACAAGAGGGAACAAAATTCAAAGGGAGATTGAGTTGGAGTGAACATCAGTCATATTGGTAATTCATTTCTCAAATATCCCTTTAGTTCTAAAACATTACTACTCAAAATTCTTATTCATATTCCTTAATTTACTAAAATTATCCTCAGTGTCTCTTACTAAACTTCTAATAATAATGTCTTTTTTGAATTCCATCCATCTTACTGTCTCACTGAGTATCAGACAATCTATGCTATTATACTCAGAGGGATAGTTAAAGATGGCCTCTATCACTTCAATCTTCACTTCACCAAGCTAACCACTCATCAACATTCACCTACATGATCTACAACTAGTGAGCAACAAGCTTATTTTACTTCTAGTATTCATAATAATCAGCCTATTATTGATCTATGGCATAGTTGGTGGCCGAATTACGTCATTCATTAAAGTATCCATAGTTTTTCTTAAAAAAATAAATACAAAGGATCAACACTTAGTATAGTCAAGAGTCCGCTCTTGATACAAATTGATAGTTTTGAAGGTCTCGCATACTATTATAAAGACAATAAAAATCTAAATGTTAGTCGAGATGTTGAAACACCAGTACTAACATTTAGACTTTTTAAAATTCCGAGGAAATGTTGTTTCCCTCGAAATAATTCAGACGGATTTGGGATCCCCTCGAAATTTAAAAAAATAAAAAAAATCGTAAAAAATAGAAAAAAATAATAATAAATATGATTTGTTTCCGGGACGTCGAGGCGCACACCTCCCCGCCCCGGTCGTAATCTCTTGGGTTTTGTTTCTATTTTTTACTTTTTTTTCGGGTTTCTTTCCATTATTCATCTAAAATCGAAAAAAAATAGAAAATGCCTACTTATCGATCGACGTCCGACCCCCGTGGTTCCACGACGCTGAGGCGCACCCCTCACCGCCTCGTCGTGAAATGATGGGATTTGCTTCTATTTTTTACTAATTCTTCTATTTTTTGAGTTTTTTTATGTTTTTTTTATTTAAAATCGAAAAAAAATAGAAAACGCATCCTAAACGATTGACGCCCGACACCGTGGTTCCACGACGCCGAAACGCACCCCTCCTCCAATATGAAAAAATCACGACACTTCGTCGCTTCTTGTTTCCAATCGAATGAGTTCATCGATCGATCGCATCTTGTTGTTGGTCGAATTCCACGACACGTGTGGACACGCACGTGCTCGTTGGTATATTTCAATCAAAACTGGTGTCAAAACCACCCCCACATGCCTAAGATGATAGGATCGATTCCGTTTTTACGATTTTTCTATTTTTTTCGATTTTTTTTTATTTTTTTAAATTTCGAGGGAATGCTGTTTCCCTCGTAATAATTCCGATGGATTTGGGATTCCCTTGTAATTTTAAAAAATAAAAAAAAATCGTAAAAAAAAGAAAAAAATAATAAAAAATAGGATTTGATTCCGGAACGCCGAGGCGCACACCTTCCCGCCCCGGTCGTAATTTCTTGCGTTTTGTTTCTATTTTGTACTATTTTTTTCTATTTTTTCGGGTTTTTTTTTTCCATTTTTCATCTAAAATCGAAAAAAAATAGAAAACGCCTACTTAACGATCGACGCCCGACCCCCGTAGTTCCACGATGCCGAGGCGCACTCCTCACCGCCCCGGTCGTGAAATGATGGGATTCGTTTCTATTTTTTCGAGTTTTTTTACATTTTTTATTTAAAATCAAAAAAAATAGTAAACGCGTCCTAAACGATCGACGCCCGACCCCGTTGTTCCACGACGCCGAGACGCACCCCTCCTCTAATATTGAAAAATCACGACGCTTCGTCGCTTCTCGTTTCCAATCGAAGGAGTTCATCGATCGATCGCATCTTGTTGTTGGTCGAATCCCACGACACGTGTGGACACGCACGTGCTCGTTGGTGTTTTTCGATCGAAATTGGTGTCAAAACCACCCCACGTGCCTAAGATGATAGGATCGGTTTCGTTTTTATGATTTTTCTATTTCTTTTTTATTTTTACGATTTTATTTTACTTTTTAATATTCCGAGGAAATGTTGTTTCCCTCGAAATAATTCAGATGGATTTGGGATCCCCTCGAAATTTAAAAAAATAAAAAACATCGTAAAAATAGAAAAAAATAATAAAAAATAGGATTTGTTTCCGGGACGCCGAGGCGCACACCTTCCCGCCCCGGTCGTAATCTCTTGGGTTTTGTTTCTATTTTTTACTATTTTTTCGGATTTTTTTTTCCATTATTCATCTAAAATCGAAAAAAAATAGAAAACGCCTACTTATCGATCGACGTCCGACCCTTGTGGTTCCATGACGCCGAGGCGCGTCCCTCACCGCCTCGTCGTGAAATGATGGGATTTGCTTCTATTTTTTACTAATTCTTCTATTTTTTTGAGTTTTTTACGTTTTTTTATTTAAAATCGAAAAAAAAATAGAAAACGCGTCGTAAACGATCGACGCCCGACACCGTGGTTCCACGACGCCGGAACGCACCCCTCCTCCAATATGGAAAAATCACGATACTTCGTCGTTTCGTGTTTCCAATCGAATGAGTTCATCGATCGATCGCATCTTGTTGTTGGTCGAATCCCACGACACGTGTGGACACGCACGTGCTCGTTGGTATATTTCAATCAAAACTGGTGTCAAAACTACCCCCACGCGCCTAAGATGATAGGATCGATTTCGTTTTTACGATTTTTCTATTTTTTTTTTTTTAAATTTCGAGGGAATGCTGTTTCCCTCGTAATAATTCCGATGGATTTGGGATTTCCTTGTAATTTTAAAAAATAAAAAAATCGTAAAAAATAATAAAAAAATAGGATTTGATTCCGGGACGCCGAGGCGCACACCTCCCCGCCCCGGTCGTAATTTCTTGAGTTTTGTTTCTATTTTTTACTATTTTTTGGGTTTTTTCCCATTATTCATCTAAAATTGAAAAAAAATACAAAATGCCTACTTATCGATTGACGCCCGACCCCCATGGTTCCAGGACGCCGAGGCGCACCCCTTAGCACCCCAGTCGTGAAATGACTGGATTCGTTTCTATTTTTTTACTAATTCCTCTATTTTTTTGAGTTTTTTTTACATTTTTTTATTTAAAATCGAAAAAAAAATAGAAAATGCGTCATAAATGATCGACGCCTGACTCCCGTGGTTCCACGACGCTGAGACGCACCCCTCCTCCAATATGAAAAAATCACGATGCTTCGTCGCTTCGCGTTTCCAACCGAAAGAGTTCATCGATCGATCGCATCTTGTTGTTGGTCGAATCCCACGACACGTGTGGAACGCACGTGCTCGTTGATATTTTTCGATCGAAATTTGTGTCAAAACCACCCCACGTGCCTAAGATTATAGGATCAATTTCATTTTTACATTTTTCTATTTTTTTCTATTTTTTACGTTTTTTTTATTTTTTAAAATTACGAGGGAATGTTGTTTCCCTCGAAATAATTTCAAGGGATTTGGGATTCCTCAATTTCATTTCGAGGGATTTCGTATTCCCTCAGAAGCTTTTAAATTTAAAAAGAAATAAAATAATAAAATTTCGAGGGATATTCATTTCCCTCGGTTTTCCGAGGGCTTTGTTCCTTCGGAATGAATTTCCTCGCAAATCCGTCGATATTTTTTCTCGGTATTCATGGCGGCAAAGAATGGCACCAGAATTCCGAGGGAATCGCCTTCCCTCGGAAAAAATCGAGGGATTTTTCTGTCCCTCGATTTTTCCCTCGAAAAATTCCGAGGGAAGACACTTCCCTCGATTTTTCTCTCAGAAAACTGCTATTTTTTTGTAGTGATATCCACTTGTGTTCACAACAAATGCACTGTTGCTATTTGTTTCAAGCCTATCTTCATAGCTGAGTAAAAGAGCATGTAACTCAGCCAAGGTGTATGGCTCAAACCTAGAGGTGACATTGACCATAATCGAGTAATATTCAATTTCTAAGCTAGCTAGAATATGCAAGATTTGGTCTTTCTTAGAGAATTTATATCCTGCAGAAGCTAAATCATCACAACAAGCTTTCAACTATCATAAGTATTCCATCATACACAATGCGTTCTTTATTCATGATTGTAACATTATCTTATATTTCGTATCTTATCCTGAGATTGAGTGGTAAAGTTTATTTTGAGGACAGACCATATTTCTTCAGATGTACTAAGGTCAATAATTCAAATGAGAATCCCCTCACTCCGAGAAGACAATATCTACGAAGCTAAGATATGATCTTGTCTTTCCGGGATAGAAAAGAGAGGGTTTACCTGACTTTTTTCTTCATTTGTTACAAACTGAGGTGAGGCCGCAGATCCTTCGTTGATGAAAGTTTCAAGACCATATCCTTTGATGGTTATCAGTGCCTGTTGCCTCCAAATTAAAAAATTGCTTTCATCTAACTTAGTTGAGATAAGATGGCTCTGTGGATAGACAGTTTATGGTAAGAGTGGAGATGTTGGAGCTGCAGTTACGGAGCTACTCTCAAACACCTTGTTTTCTACGGGATGGAGACAGGATATCAGAGTTAGGCTTTCAAACCTGCTCTAATACCGTGAAAGAACACATAAAGCTCCATATCATAACAAACAAGACAAAATGCCTTTATTAGAAAACATAAATGGTGTTTACAATACAAGATAATAAACCCTAGCCTACAAGTTCTTTTATAGCTACACAATATCGAATCCATGCTGCTCCATCATGTGACCGTTGGCTAGGGAATGAGGGTGATAGTTCAACACAGTTCAAGGTTAGCTATCGCCTGTTGTGCACAAAGCCTAAACCAAGGCGAATTTTGTCCTCTAGCAGTGAATCATGCTGATGGCATGTAAGGTGATTAACAACATGTTTAGACTGATCATAAGCATGTTTAATAGCATGACTGAAATTGTCCATAGCTGAGTGATACATATGTCAAATAATTTGTTTGTATTTAGTTAAGTCACGTAACAAAGTGAAAAAATAAATAAATTTTGAATTCATTTGTGTATCTAAAGAAACTTAACTTGTTTCGAGGCCCCAAGAAATTGAGCTCTAGGCAGATGCCTCATTACCCAAATGACGGCAGATGCACCATTACCCATAAAGGAGTTGATATGGCAATAGTAAGATAAATGATCGATGAATGTAATTGGGAACGAGCTAATGTAATAATTAAATTTAGAAGTCAGATTGAATCAAGTTTACCCATCAAATATAGATGAATCGGTTAGATTGTCCGCCAATGAATGATTTCAAGTAAACACAGACAAAATAATTTCTTCAAGATTTCGCGGAAAACTGTGAGGACTCCAATAAATATGAAGTCGAACTACTATGTCAAATGCTAGTACATAATGAGGATTTTTTCCCCTTATATTGGCCATATTAAAAAGAAATATTAAATCAAACAATATTTGTTGAATTGTTTAATTCATCAAATAAGGTTAAAGAAAGTCCCATCGGACTTTTTTATTAACGTGAAACGATTCATTACTTTTTTATCATTTTTATTTAATTATAAATATTAAATTAAAGAAAAAACTTGGGGCAAAAATTCGTTTTAGTTCATTATATTGACTATATTTCAAAAAAAAAAGTATGTGACTTTAACCATCGTCAACCGCATATACTAATTTGACCAATTTATCAAAAAATATTAAAAAAAAATAGCCCGATTGAAGTCTTCTGCTGATGTGCCGTGATCTATAATCTCTTATCATTTCTCTATAATCATAAACATTAAATCGAAAACAATAACCTATTTTGCTCTACTTTTTATTTTCGTTTTTCTTTTATTTACCCTTTAATGTAATTAATAAGATTTTAATTAATAAGGATTAATGAAATCATAGATAAATATAAAATATATATTGAGAATTATAAATTAAGTATAAAGATTTATATGGAAAAAACTGATTATTAATAAAATAAATAACTAATACTAGTAGAAATAAATATAAAAATATAAAATAAATATTAATTTTATAGGAAAAATCAGATATTTTCATATAAAATTCTATATTTATTTTATACTTTTTTAAAGATTCAGTTTATGTTACATATTTATCTATGATGTTATTAGTTTTTTTTTTAATTAATTAGAATTTTATTAATAATAAAAAATCATATAAATTTTTATATTTATCTTATTATTTTTTGAGATTTATTTTAAAATTTTAATTTTATCACCATTTTTTAAATTTCTTTTTTATTTATTAACATTTTGTTAACTTGATTAAAAATAAAATAAAATGGAAGCCAAAATATGTTTTTGGCTTCAATTTAATGTTTAAAATTAAAGAAAAATTATAACAAAATATAGAACAAAATGGAACAAAATGAATTTTTAATGATGGCATGTCACGTATCTTTTTTGGATTTATGGAACAAAATGAATTTTTTTAAAGGTTTTTGTCTTCAATTTTAATTTTAAAATAAAAATAAATAATAAAAAAATATTGAATCATGACACGCTGACAACAAAATTCAAATCCAACCAGGCTTTTTTGGATTTTTTTAATGAATTAACTAACTTTGCAATATTATTTTATTATGCCCAATACCGGATGGACGATCTAATTCCTGTCTCTTGGAATCCTGGAATTCGATGGGACAACAGACTCTTGGTTTATATTTTTCGGCCTTATATAAATTTTGATCACATCACTGCTATTTCTTCATTCCTACACCCATCAAAAGATGTCTGATCCTAAAGACGATGTTAAGTTCTCTTTGAAAGTTATGATAAATAAACAGAAAAATAAGGTTCTTTTCGCACAAGCTGACAGCGATTTTACAGACATTTTGTTAAGCTTCCTGACTTTACCACTGGGAACAATAAGGCTCCTGTCTTTGGAAGCTTAACCACTTTGTACGACGGGATGGTTAATCTCGACGAAGATCATTTCTGGATAAATAAATGTAAGAGTACTCTGCTCAGTCCAAGAAGGTCATCCGAAGATGAATGTAGTAAACTGAAACTTGATATTGGCGAAGAATATCGGAGATCGGATTTTAAGAGAAAGAGATCCTCAGATGGTACTGCGTCTAGTGATACTAAGCAGTGTAATTGTGGGGAATCAATAGCTTCAGGTGACGGCCATGGTGACGACGATGGTGGAGTTTTCACGAGAAATACAGAAAATTTCATTATCTCTGATGATCTGCAGATTGAACCGGTTGTTCCAGGATCTATATTACCAGCACTCACCAATCTTGGGATTATGGACACAGATGGGGCCGAGCCAAGCACCTTGATTCTCGGATTTGATGAGGTTAGTTCTATTGTTTTAACTACCATTTTCCCTAGAGTGCGTATCATCACCTATCATCATTTATGTTTTCATTTATTTATATTTTATTCTTCTTGGATCAGATCATGGTTTTGCTTGGGGGATCTTTAGTCTCCGAGACTCCATTGTCGGATGTTTATTTCCGCGAAAGAGACAGAGGGTATTATGTAACACAAAATTTATTGTGTCGATTAGAGAAAGAAACAAAATCAAACTCTAAGAGGTTGACAGTGAAAGCTATGGTACAGAAATCTACCAATAATTTATTGTTTGCTGAAGCAGAGGAAGACTTCGTTGATTCTCTCTTTAGTTTGCTCACAATCCCATTAGGAGGAGTTGAGTGTCTTTTGGGCAGTAAAACTTGTCTTAAGAATATTGACAATTTGTACAGGAGCTTAGCAAGTATTAATGGTGACAAGTATCTGAAGACCAAAGTTACAAAAGACATGCTACTCAAGCCCAGTCTATATAAATATTATATCTCCGAAAAACAGATTCTTCCACTCATTGGAAAACATTCCTCAAAAATCGGTCATGAAACGATCTAACGAATGATTTTGCAGGTAATCTTGGGAGGATTTCAATCACAACACACCTCAAACCTAATAAATAAATTAGCCTTTTTAGTTTTGGTCAAATAATAAATTTGGATGTACTAGTGTGAAATATAAAAAACGATCATTTTCATGCAATAAATAAAAATTATATACCCTTTTAAATGTCAAAAAATTATAAAATTAATCTAATTTCTTTTGTTAGAAATATATTTGTTTGACTGATTTCAAGAGAATGTGTCTCAAGTTTTTCAGGGAGAAAATATGTTATAGATGGACCAAAGAACCTGAACAACAATTCGAGACATAAACTATCTAAAATCAAAATATAAGTCTAAATAAACTGAAACAACCATTAACAATAATCTGGATAATTTTGGTCTAAAAATTAGATATAGACCGAAATAACGATTTATTTCCTCAAGCCGCCATAAATTTAATTTAGGGACAGAAATCGCAAACTTTTTCCAGCAGGCGATTCAAAGGGAGTTTGGAACAATTTTGAACTAGATATATAGTTTAGCAGAAGGTGAAGCAAGAGAAAAAATTTAAGTGGTAAACTATTACAAGTTGCCGACGTCTCCTTTCTTTCATAATTTCATTGTGTATATAATAATCCTTGCACCTTCTACTTTACGAGTTCCATTATTGGATTACTATAAAGGAAACCTATCCAGACATTATTGGAAGAACATTGGCAAAACTGGGGCATTATGATGCAATTAATGGATACGTACCAATGCAATCCAGCTCATCCTTGGGGTTGGGTTTGGATTATACTTTGTTCAACCATTGACAAAACCTTGCCTTGTGGTCTTCAACTGCACGGTGATCTCCGAGCAAAACTAAACTTTCATTGTTATAATCAGTAAACCCACATAATCCAGATGATGATAAAATTCCAACACCAAAGTCGCTTGTTTTTGTTGTCCTTGGGTTATATGTCGCTAAGTTTGAAGGATGCTCCATTCCAAGCAAGCCTATCAAAAGCTCACCATTCTTCAGTAAATGGACCATATTTCTCCTAACCCTAGAAATATTTTTGATGGTTAGATCAATGTTGCAAAACTTGATCCACGAATTGACATCTCCATACTCTTCCATCACCCACACAGTAGAATGTCTCTCTATCTCATAAGCTATCACAGCGAGAAATTCCTTTATTACCGTAACATTGAGAATAAAATCATTATTAGATTGGATTGATAAATATTCGGGTAACATAATAATATCCCCAAAGACCTCATCCTCCAATTCAAATGAGAAGATTGCAGTTCTGCCTGATTTGTCTCTCCCAATCCAGTGAAGCCTACCTCTTAGCAAAGCACAACTATGTTCAATGTACTTGGGCCAGAACAAATCACAATCCAGATATTTTCTCCGCCACGTGAGATTAAATTAGTTAATATTTTTATTTAAATACTTATAAAAATTCAAAAGATGACACATTTTCAACCTGTCTCTAATCTATATTAATTAATTATTATTAACTCATTTTATGTTTTTATGTTTATATTAATTTTATTAATAATTATAGTTATATGCTTTGAAAAATTCAAAATGTGTCATACTCTCAAGCCTTCTCGCATTTTGTCATTGTCTAATAAATATTAATTAATTATTATATAATTTTATTTTTTTAAATTTAGATTGAATTCATTACTAATATTTACATACTCCAATTATTGCAAATATATCATAATTTACCTATACAAAATATTTAAAATTTCAAAAATAAATTATTTTAACTTTTATTATAAATACTATTTATTTAGTTACTTTCATAATTTTTTTTTGTAATTAAATCATTTAAGGTGTAATTTATCTTTTAATTAAAATAATTTATTTATATTTTTCTACTAATTATATATGACTTATTTATATTTTTATATTTGGAGTATAATAGAAACTTATTAAATTAGACAAAATATAATAAAAAAAACTATTAAGTTGGCTAAATATAATTTAAAAAAATGTAATTAGGCAATATACAATAAAAAGAAGATATTAAATTAGGTATATATTTGACTCGAATGACACATAAGCAACCGAAGCACCAAAATGTTATTATCCAAGCGAAGCATACGAAACAAAAACATAGATTAGGAGGATTTTGCATTAATATATATACTTGTTTAACACCCGCGGGACTTATCAAAAGATAAATATAAAAAATATTTGTGATATTACATAATTTTAAATCTAAAATAAATCATTAAAATAGTGTATTCTCAACCAATGCCTTGTATGTATCTAATCTATTTATTACTTAATATAAATATTAAATAATTTTTTATTTGATGTTTAAATTAAATTCATTAATAATCTTAGTTACATACTTACAAAAATTCAAAAGACATCACATTCTAAACCCGTGTCTAATATATATTTTATTAATTATTATTATTAAATCATTTTATATATTATTGTTTAGAATAAATTCGTTAATAATTATTAGTTACATACTTTGAGATATTCAAAATATGTTATATTCTCAACTCGTATCGCATTGTACTGGTGTTTAATCAATATTTATTAATTATTAGTATATAATTTTATATTTTCTATGTTTATATTGAATACATTACTAATATTTAGTTACATATTTATATTATTGTAAATAACTCATATTTTACCTATATAGAATATTTGAAACTCCAAAAAAAAATTATTTTAAATTATATTATCAATAAAGCTTATTTAATTAGTTTCATAATAAAGTTTTTTTGTAATTAAAATTATTTCATATGTAGTTTGTCTTTTAATTAAAATAACTCATTTATCTTATCTACTAATTATATATGAATTATTTATATTTTTATATTAGGAGAATCGAAGGAAAATATTGAATAAGGAAAAATATAATAAAAGAATTAAATTAGGTAAGATACAATAAAAGGAAAAGTGTTAAATTAGATAAATATTAGGTTCGGGTGACAAATAAGCAAACGAAGAACCAGAATTTTTTATTGTCAAACGAAGCATACGAAGCAGACACATATGTTAGAAGGATTTTGCATTAACTAGTGTAGTCACCCGCGTATTACGCAGGCATACGAAATAAATACATTATAAAATAAAACAGAAAAAATAAATGTTAAATTGTGTATAAATATAGGGTGTCAACAATATTAACAAATAGGCGAATATGTATATATTAAAAATACATAAATTCTAAGAACCGATTCTTTACATCTATTACTCATATACATGATTAAAATCAAGGATAACATATTTTGGGTTCATTATACACATAATGACTGCCAAATCAAATCACTATTTTTGTACAAAATAATAAAAATTTAGTCAAATATAAAAAATAAAATATTTATAGGTGACTCTGAGAATTATAAAAGATCTTGCAAAATATCCATATCAAACTAATTTTTATTTGCCTTATATTAAGTTAAAATCATTTCTCTGATTTTCTGTATGATTTTTTTGAAGATTTTCAAAAAAAAATTCCATATCCTATTGTATTTCGGCTTATTACCGCTTATTTTTTGGAATTCTTATTGTTTAAAATTCTTTTTTAGATTATTACTAAAGATATATTTATTAGTATAATCTTTTTTTTTTTGTTGTTATTTATCGTTTCATAGAAAACAAAATCTATAAAACGATTATAAAAATTAATTTCACATATGGTTTGGCTCGAATTGATTTTTATAATCATACGTAATTGATTTGCTAAAATTTTTGTGATAGGTTCGAATATATTTTTTCAGCACAAATGATTGTGTAGTTAACATGTAATAATAATTACATGTAATAAAAGGAAAACATAATCGATTTAGGGGAAAAGGTAAATTGATAGATATATATTCCTACATTAATTAACTAATTGATATTATATTATATCAGTTTATCAATAATTGCATATTTATCGGAGGTATTTCCAAAATTTATAATGATTTTAAGCAATCTCTTAATTGTTTATCCATTACATAAGTTTTCCCAAAAAAAAAAATATATCACGATTATCCCGTATATAAGGCCAAAAAAAAAAATATTTTGATGTGGATATTTTCCAATATCTTTTGTAATTCTCGAAGTAATCTGTAAATATTTTATTTTTTGTATTTGTAGATTTTTTTTTTATTWTTTTGTACAAAAATAGATGCTTTTATTTGGCAGTCATTATGTGTATAATAAACCCAAAATATGTTATCTTGATTTTAGTCATGACAATCAATTATGATGAGTAATGGATATAATTGATTATTACTAAAGATATATTTATAAGTATATTTGGTATGTTTGGTTATTTATATATTCGTAGAAAATAAAATCTTTAAAATAATCGATTTAAAAACATTCTATATATCAACAATGTTAAAAAGATTAGTTTGACTTATTGTATTAACTATTTCAATAAGCCGAAAATCTTTGAAGGTATATTAATTATGGATATAATGGGTATTATCATATAAGATAATATTACGTACAAAATAAGGAATATCTTTTTAATAAATAAAAAAAAATTACATTGGCATAAAACAATAAATTTAACATTCTTTACTTACAATGAGATTATTATGCTTGATCTTTTTTTATGGCAAAATAAAAGGATCACAATTTTTCTTTTATTTTGGCATCATAATTAAGAAAGTTAATTACGACATATATATTTTTTGTAACTGTCCCATTTTTCTTTATTACATATATAATATTAGACTTAGTTTCTAATTAGGGATAGTTATATTAATTATGGATATAATGGGTATTATCATATAAGACAATATTACGTACAAAATAAGGAATATCTTTTTAATAAATATAAAAAGGATTTACTTTAGCATCAAACAATAACTTTAACAATCTTTACGTACAATGAGATTATTATGCTTGATTCTTTTTTATGACATAACAAAAGGACCGTAATTCTCCTTTCAATTTGGCATCATAATTAAGAAAGTTAATTACGACATATATATTTTCTGTAACTGTCCTATTTTTCATAATTACGTATATAATATTAGACTTAGAGTCTAATTATGGATAAATATATTAATTATGGATATAATGGATATTATCATATAAGAATCATATATAATTATAAATAATTGTCCTAATATAGATCTATAGAATAATTATTCTATTACAGAATAATTGATACAAATCTCCAGTGAAAGAATTTGACATATCTCCATAATAAATATTATATTAATAATAATTGATTAACAAATATGGTTATATGCCGAATAGATATTAATAAAACATTGCCATAAATAAGAAAAAAAACAATCATTACAAATAATTGTCCTAATATAGATCTATAGAATAATTATTCTATTAATTAATAAAATAATAGTTTTTTATGGTATATTGGAAATCATTCTGTTGAACTTAATTGCAGACGGGAATTAGAAGATGATTGTGATAGTATAAGATAATCTAAGATCCTCCTATTTATTAATTGTGTTGACACCCGCTTATGTGTCCACACAGGAAAAATCCAAATGACATGTGTCATTTTGATAAAATTCTTAAATCTAATGTGTCAAATTTATGTGCATTCTAATAATTTTCTTCCTTTTATGGAAAATTATCCTGGGTATAAAATAGAGGATTTTTTTTTACTAGGGTTTCACTCTATTACTTTTATCAAAATCCCCTCCTTATCAGCCGTTTTTTTCTCCCATCTCATCCCTTTTTTTTTTTCCGGAATTACAAAAATCAACTTTGGAGACGGTCTCTGTGAATATCTGCGTGCCAAAGTGGAGGGATTGGGCGTGGCGCTAATCATTGAGTTCAATTCCCCCAATCCCCTCAAGGAAACCTGGGAAATTTTCGACCTCAGAGGTGGTGGTGAGTTGTCCGCCAGGAGCGATGTCGTTGGCCATCCAACTCTCGAAGAGAACGGGTTTGAGTTCGGCGCGGGCGGCGTAAATTGCAGCGGTGTGTGCAGCGGGGCCGCTGCCAATTATGCAGAGGCGAGTTCTCAGAGTCTGGAGATCGCTTTCCATGGCTGAGAGTTTGGGAGGAACAGCAGTGGCGACGGCGGAGAGGGTGGCGACGCCGATTAGGTTGCGGCGGCGGGTTCTCTGATGCTTTATTCATTTTTGATTGAGGATGTGAAACTCAAAATTGATCTCAAAGCCGATAGGGGTACAATTCATCTTTTGTGTGTGTGTTGCCCAATTTCAATGACAATATTTAGTTGATTTTAATTTTGTATATATTGCTGCTTCAGGGGAAAGTCCCCTGCTATTCGCTGCTCGCAAAGGGCAATCTAGAACCGCCGAATATTTCATAACCCGAGGCGCTGATGTTAGAATGAGCGGTTATCAGGGGTATGTCAACGTCCGGATTTTTTGTCAATTTGGTAGATTTTACCAAATTAATTTACTTATCTCCTGTCAAATAATTAATTCGATGCTTTTTGTCAATATTCAGTTAACATTAATTAAATGAAAATTTTACGTTTTTCATTCATTTTGGAATTTGATTATACGTTAACCAATTTGCTTGATTGGATAACAATATTTTTTGAAATGAATTAAAATTAAATTAGACCATAATTAACTATTGTTAATTAATCTGCAATCATACCATCTATTTGCCATCTTTAAGATCGTTTATTTTGCTGTTTAAGGTAATTATTTAATTATAGGAATAATCATTAAAGAACTATTAATTGGCAAATCATAACGTGAACACGAAATCAAGCAACCTTTAACACAATTTATGGGTACAATTAATTTAATTAAAATCCGTGACTAATTATTTAAGGAAAATTAATTATTATATACTTTACATTTATATTTTTGTGTATTTGATACTATATTAACATCCATATACTCTCCATGATATTAGCTAAAATTCCTAATTATTAGGTTAATCAGAAAATCTTTAACACAATTTACGTGTACAAGAAAGTTAATTAAAATTCGTGACTAATTATTTAAGAAAAAATAATTATTATATACTTTACATTTATATTTTCTGTGTATTTGATTGATACTATATTATCATCCACATACAATATAGGATATATGCTTAATGGACAAACATATTAAGGAGGGCACAAATTACTCACACAATCATGTTATCCAAAATTGCTTACAATAATTTCTGATTTCCCACGTAACGATTACAATAATTTATGAATTTACTACTTTTATCATTTTTTTTTTATAAAATTGTTTCATTATATGGATAAATAAAATCGTTTTAAAAAAAATTCTTTTTCAAATTGATTTAAAATAATAACAATTTATCCAACAATAACCAATTGATTGATAACTGATTATTATAGATGAAAAAACTATGAATTAATTATTTAAAATATGGATCAAGTTTCAAAATTAGAAAATAAGTCACTTCCTACGTATATTTTTAAGATTCTCAAAAAATTTATATTAATCAGATGATTTATTTATATTAATCATATTTGTAGTATTTCAAAAGTTTGATTTTGTCACGCCCCATTTTCGAAAAGTGTAAAACTTGATTTTTCATAATTAAGACTTCCAAAACAAGGGCGTGAGTTTTCAATAAATCCCAATCACAATAAATTCGAGTGGAAGCGTGAATAAAACTTAACATTAATTTAAAATAGGAGATTCACTCATCGCATCAAATAGTCGAGTTTAGTACTCGACTATTCAAGAAGCTTAAACAGAAACACAAGTCTCAATCTTGTTTTTAAACTTGACAAAAAAACTAAAGATACCAATCCAGCAACAACAACACAACATACAGGTAATGAAATTGTTTTTTTTTCTTTTTGTGTTTCTGAATTTTTCAAAACCAAGCCAGAACCTCCGTTCAATCTCCAAAACCCCAAACAACAACATTTACTGTCCAAACCATCACCACCCTCAACCCGTTTTCCGACCAAAACCCACTGCCCTCCAACAACCACCACGCCTTCTCCGCGTTTGTAGCCCCAGTTTTCGGTCACCACCACCATTGCCGGTTTTAGCCCACACCAGACGAAGCAAACCCGAAGACCCCGACAGCCACATCAATGGTCCGAGTCAGGCCAAACCTTTCCCTACATAGTCACCGGCCCGATCGAAAAGGAACCACCCCAACCCAAACCCGCAACCACCGTCACTGACACCACAACCAACTCCCAGCGGTAGCCCGAACCACCATCTCAACGCAACAACAACACAACATACAGGTAATGAAATTGTTTTTTTTTCTTTTTGTGTTTCTGAATTTTTCAAAACCAAGCCAGAACCTCCGTTCAATCTCCAAAACCCCAAACAACAACATTTACTGTCCAAACCATCACCACCCTCAACCCGTTTTCCGACCAAAACCCACTGCCCTCCAACAACCACCACGCCTTCTCCGCGTTTGTAGCCCCAGTTTTCGGTCACCACCACCATTGCCGGTTTTAGCCCACACCAGACGAAGCAAACCCGAAGACCCCGACAGCCACATCAATGGTCCGAGTCAGGCCAAACCTTTCCCTACATAGTCACCGGCCCGATCGAAAAGGAACCACCCCAACCCAAACCCGCAACCACCGTCACTGACACCAACAACCAACTCCCAGCGGTAGCCCGAACCACCATCTCAAC
>BMAC01000010.1:1180794-1190809 GCA_014905375.1 Phtheirospermum japonicum
CCTTTCGCTCAAAGACTCGATGTCTCTCTTTCCCACAGACGGCGCCAATTTGATAAGTTCAAAAAGTTGAACTACCAAATAAAGGGGGTACTAACCTCAAAAATAGAGATCAGTGACCTAGAAAACCTTCAAACACGACACAGCGACCTCCAAAGAATCCGCAATCGTCTCAGCGACCTCGACTTCCTGCAAAACAGCGCCTAGAAMGGGCCGGATTTCGAGCCCGTTAAGRCCCTCCGACGCTTAAGTTAATAAGCGAAAAAYACACTTCTTCTCTCTCGATAATATTAGTGCACTCAAAAATAATAAAATGCGTAAACAAGCATTAACCTCAAAAGAGAAGCCAAGGGCTCCTTTTATARGGACAGGAGAAGAATCCCAATATCCAGGGTTACCTTTTATGATAAGAATTTCACGTATGCCAGGATTCTCACAATCGTCTCTTAATTAGGACTCCTCATTTATGGCCAGTTCCCATAAATAACAAAACTTCTCCATAGATATCCCAATTAAGCCGGGACATACAGCCCACTAGGCCCATAATGATTCACATACATTAGATCCACAAATCGAGCCCAAGTACCCAACCCAAAATACAAGAGGTCGCGACCCCTGTATGAAAAGTCATCCCCATACTACAGGTCGCTACTCTTCACAAAACCATACACTCGCATTATAACAGCTCGCTCACCTCCCAGGGGTACACCCTCCCTAGGAAATGAGGTCGCTTTCCATGAATAGCCGCATTCACCACATAATTTCACGTACGGTTATTTTGGTCCGCATCACCAACAATCCTCTACATCATGATTACATTACTCCCATAACTGAATATGCTTATGGATTTGGCGGTACACTCAGCGGCCGCGATTATAAATATGTCAGGATTGTAGGATATATGGGTAGTCATGGTTTTTTGGAAAAATCTGCCGACATTTATTCATTGAAAACAGGCACATGGCGGAGGAAATATCTGGATTGGGACGGAGAGGGCATCAGACATTTTTGTTTTACTTCCTCTTTGGTAAGAGGTAGTCTTCACTGGATTGGTGGATACAGAAATCAAATCTTTTCATTTGAATTGGAGGAAGAGGTCTTTGAGGATATTATTACGGTACCCGAATCAATCCAACCTTATTATTTCTTGGCAAATGTTACCGTAATAAGGGAATCACTCGCTGTGATAACTAATGTGAGAGTAGGGTCACATTCTACCGTGTGGGTGATGGAAGAGTATGGAGATGTCAATTCGTGGATCAAGTTGTGCAACATTTATCCAACCATCGAAGGTTTTGGTGGGGTTATGAGAAATATGGTCCATTTCTTGAAGAATGGTGAGCTTTTGCTAGGCTTGTGTGAATATTGTAATAAGCATCATCCAAAGCTAGTGACATATAACCCAAAGACGATGAAAACAAGCAACTTTGGTGGTGGTGCGTTGTCGTTATCTGAAGTATGTGGATTTACTAATTATTACAAGGAAAGTCTAGTTTTGCTCGGGGATCATCGTGCAGTTGAAGACCAACCCCGACAAGATCATCAGCATGGTTATTATCCTGTCAGGACACGAGGAGCGGGTTTCCCTTGGTATCCATTGGATCGTAATATAGCACCTGTTTCGCCAATATTCGTCCAACCCCTACAGGATCAATATGGTTATTATTATGTCTGGACAGGTGTCCAATGGTTACAGCTTATTAATTATAATCCATTTATATTACTCCCGTAATGGGACTTGAGAAGTATTGGTAGTTGCCAAATGAATCACCAGTGAGTTTACGGTGATCGAAAAATTTCAACGTTGTCCAACGACTATGTCACCACCACCAATCGAATCCTTTCATCGAGTTTGCCAACCAACCATATCATCCGTTTCTTTAAATGCCGTCCTGCTTGCCGGCAAATTGCCGATGAAAGTCACCCACACTGTCTTTGTATTATTAGGATGGTAACTCCACAACAAACATAATAAGTTATTTTGGTCACAAGTGTTTCTTTAGTTGAACTGTAATCATATATTTCTCCTAAGCTTTCTACGTATTTCTTGGGATACATTACAAAAACAACATGAACATGAACGTGAAAATTTAATTTCTTACGGAGAACAGATTTCAAATAAATTGATAACAAAAATAATTAAGTTTCTCGGTTGAATTTACACTCTTGTTGAGCTGCTTTGATCTCCCTTCTCCGCAAGTCCGACTTGTAAAATTTAGCAGGGGATACAGAAAATATAATAACAACTAAATATGTGGCAAAAGAGCATAATAGATAAATTTAGGGAACAAAGGGACTCTGCAAACATAATATATAACTCATTGCATGTGTTACATATATACAAATGAAAGTTTTAAAGATGACATTCGTCCGCGATTTTCCAGAAAAAAACACAGATAACTGGATGATATGGTTGGAACCTACTCGATCAAAGGGTTCGAATTGTATTGGTGTCATAGCCGTGTGATGGGACTGAAATTTTCCGGKCACCGAAAAMTMGTCGGTGAATTGCCTTGTAAATGTCAATGAAAGTCATGCCTTTTTCCACAAACTTTAAAAAAGTTTATTTTTGCTGCAATTTGGTGACTAAAATGGACAATTAGTCCATTAAAGTTGAAGAGCATGTGAGGATAATTATATATAGGATGAAACAAATAAGATTGTATATCCTATTGCAATTTCGCCAATATSWAACTGTTAGTGGTTGTTTCAGTTTATTCAGACTAATATTTGGAATTTTGGATTTTAGATACTTCAAGTCTCGAATTTGTTGTATAGTTTGTGTTCCGTACACAATGTCTGTATCAAATCAATTATTCTTTGAAAAAACTCAAGACACATACTCTTAAAATTCAGATGACAGATATTTGAGTGGGACTTGTCTTAATATGATAAATGCAAGTATATTAATAAAATGTTGGTGTAGGCTCAAATGAATTACTTTGAGGGGAATTTATAAATCTGTCTATTTAAAAAATAAAAGTTTAAAAAACACGATCACTTCAGAGAATTTACAAATATACAACTATAATTTAAACAATTTTACATGTACGAAAAAAATCATTTTTAAACCATTCGCTGTATCAACTAAACCCCAAATTGCGACTTAATTAAACCCCAAATTGCGATTTGGAAAGTTTTCCAAATAAAGTTTTGAAAAGATACCAAATAGCTATATATCAATCTGACTTAAAAATATTTTTTTAAATACTACTGCGACTTAAAAAATATTTTCTTAAATACTATTACTTTGAAACAAGTAAGCATGCTCGACGGTTATATCGATCCACATCCTCGACTTGATGCAAGGTAGATTTGAAGGGATTTAAAGGTTGGCGATAAAATCAATCAAAACCATTAAAAACCCTAAAAAGTACGTAATTAGTTAAAATAATGAGAGAATATAGTATATTTATAAAAACTTTATTGTGATCGTAAAATTATAAAAGAAAAATAAAAATTAATTATTCTTCTAATTTTCCAAACTTTGAAGGGTGTCGGGCCCATAAGAAAAGTTCAGCCCAAAAGCCCACCTGGAAGGTTAACTTGAATCTGACCTGCCTGATCCTTTTTTATTTTTGATTATATGATCTTGGTCGTCGTATCCCCGTACTCCCCGCTGCTCTGGAATCGATCAATACACATGTGCTGTTGATCTTGGTCGATCTTGACCGTCCATCTTTCTTGACCAGCCCTCTATTGTTATTTGACCGCCTCTCTGATTTGGAGTTGGACCTGCGATTTCAAAAATCTCTGTTCCTTACTTTTCTTTCTCTGTGATTCCTCAGTCCCTTCACTTGATTTCGACCCTTTTCTATAATTTCTTTTTTTATTGATTTCGTCCCAAATAAAAATTCGTATCGTTTTGAGATTAGTTATCCGTATCGTTTTGCAATCTTTCAACTTTGAACAGGTTTCTTTATTTTCAATAATCATGAACGGTGCAACCAACTTGTGTGAAGAAATTGTAATTGAAATCCTCTCAAGATTACCGACGAAATCGCTGGTTCGTTTCTTGGCTGTCTGTAGATTGTGGAAATCTATCATCACCAGCCCACAATTCAGACTAGTTTCAAAACGCCCAACCAAATTATTGGTACACACCAATCGAGAATGCTATAGCCTTGTTGAAGATGAAGAAGAGAATCTTCTGACATTTGAAGCTGAAATTCCCTTAAAGCGTTGGCCGGGTGAACCTGTACTAATGGGCAGTGACAAGGGCTTGTTATGCATTGGCATAAAGATTCCCTATCGAGGACATTATTTTTGTGTTATAATATGGAACCCTTCTGTCAGAAAGCATGTGGTGATACCCAACCACAACCCTGTGGATGATTACGTAATTGAATACGCTTATGGCTTTGGCGGTACGATCAGCGGCCGCGATTATAAATGTGTGAGGATTTTAGACTTTGGTGTTAGTGGCAATGAACATTGTTACAGAAAAGTGGTTGAGATTTACTCATTGAAAACAGGCACATGGCGGAGAAAATATCTGCATTGTGATTTGTACCGGCTCTGGTTGTTTGAACATAGTTGTGCTTTGCTAAGAGGTAGGCTTCACTGGATTGGTAGAGACAAATCAGACCGCAATGCAATCTCCTCATTTGAATTGGAGGATGAGGTCTTTGAGGATATTATTATGTTACCCGAATATTTATCAATCCAATCTAATAATAGTTTTATTCTCAATGTTACCGTTATAAGAGAATCACTCGCTGTGATAACTAATGTGAGAGTAGGGTCACATTCTGCTGTATGGGTGATGGAAGAGTATGGAGATGTCAATTCGTGGATCAAGTTTTGCGACATTGATCTAACCATCAAAAATATTTCTAGGGTTAGGAGAAATATGGTCCATTTATTGAAGAATGGTGAGCTTTTGATAGGCTTGTTTGGAATGGAGCATCCTTCAAACTTAGCGACATATAACCCAAGGACAACAAAAATAAGCTACTTTGGTGTTGGGATTTTATCATCATCTGGACTATGTGGGTTTACTAATTATTACAATGAAAGTTTAGTTTTGCTCGGAGATCATCGTGCAGTTGAAGACCACAAGGTTTTGTCAATGCTCGAACAAAGTATAATCCAAACCCAACCCCAAGGATGAGCTGGTTCGCATTGGTACGTATCCATTAATTGCATCATAATGCCCCAGTTTTGCCAATGTTATTCCAATAATGTCTGGACAGGTTTCCTTTATAGTAATCCAATAATGGAACTTGTAAAGTAGAAGGTGCAAGGATTATTATATACACAATGAAATTATGAAAGAAAGGAGACGGTTCGGCAACTTGTAATAGTTCACCACTTTAATTTATTCTCTTGCTTCACCTTCTGCTAAACTATATTTCTAGTTCAAAATTGTTCCAAACTCCTTTTGAATCGCCTGCAGGAAAAAGTTTGCGATTTTGGTCCCTAATAAATTTATGGCGGCTTGAGGACAAAATTTGTTATTTTGGTCTATATCTAATTTATTAGACCAACAAATATCCAGATTATTGTTACTGGTTGTTTCAGTTTATTTAGACTTATATTTTGATTTTAGATAGTTTATGTCTGGAATTGTTGTTCAGGTTCTTTGGTACATGTATAATATTTTGGAATATTTTCTTCATGAAAAACTTGAGAAACATTCTCTTGATATTGGTCAAACAAAATATATTTCTACCAAAAGAAATTAGATCAGTTTTATAATTTTTGACATTTAAAAGGGGTATATAATTTTTATTTTTTGCATGAAAATGATCGTTTTTTATATTTCACATTAGTACATCCAAATTTATTATTTGACCAAAACTAAAAAGGCAAATCTATTTATTAGGTTTGAGGTGGGTTGTGATTGAAATCCTCCCAAAATTACCTGCGAAATCATTCGTTAGATTGTTTCATGACCGTCTATAGATTGTGATAATCTGTCATTACCAGTCCTCAATTCAGACTAGTACTCATTATACTCTGCTCAAAGATGAAGACTATCTTCTGATATTTGAAACTTATTATTTTCCGTTGAAGCATTATTCTTTGGTACAGCTGTACTAATGTGCAGCTACAATGGCTTGTTATGCATTGCCGTATCTGACATCTCCCAATGGTGGAGATTACTCTTTTATTATAATATGGAACCCTTGTCCGAAAAAATGTAGTGATCCATATGTTCGTATGAATTTGGTGCAAACTAAGAGAAAATCAACAAAGTCTTCCTCTGCTTTGGCGAACAATAACTTAATGGTAGATTTCTGTACCATAGAGCTTGACTTTGTTTCTTTCTCTAATCCACACAGTAAATTCTGTGTTACATAATCCCCTCTGTCTCTTTTGCGGAAAAAAAACATCCGACAATGGAGTCTCGGAGACTAAAGATCCCCCAAGCAAAACCATGATCTGATCCAAGAAGAATAAAACATAAATAAATGAAAATATAAATGATGATATGCACTCTAGAGAAAATGGTAGTTAAAACATTAGAACTAACCTCATCAAATCTGATAATCAAGGTGCTTGGCTCGGCCCCATCTGTGTCCATAATCCCAAGGGGACTCTGCCAACATAATATATAACTCATTGCATGTGTAAAAAAATAAAAAATCACATTACATATATACAAACGAGAGTTTTAAAGATGACATTCGTCCGCGATTTTCCAGAAAAATACACAGATAACTGGATGATATGGTTGGAACCTACTCGATCAAAGGGTTCGAATTGTATTGGTGTCATAGCCGTGTGATGGGACTGAAATTTTCCGGTCACCGAAAACTCGTCGGTGAATTGCCTTGTAAATGTCAATGAAAGTCCTGCCATTTTCCACAAACTTAGAAAAGTTTATTTTTGCTGCAATTTGTGTGACTAAAATGGACAATTAGTCCATTAAAGTTGAAGAGCATGTGAGGATAATTATATATAGAATGAAAACAAATAAGATTGTATATCCTATTTGCAATTTCGCCAATATGTAAACTGTTAGTGGTTGTTTCAGTTTATTCAGACTAATATTTGGAATTTTGGTTTTTAGATATAGTTTGTGTTACGTACACAATGTCTGTATCAAATCAATTATTCTTTGAAAAACTCAAGACACATACTCTTAAACTCAGGTGACAGATTTTTGAATGGGACTTGTCTTAATATGATAAATGCAAGTATATTAATAAAACTAGTGGTCAAAGGCCCGGCACATATAAAAAATATAAAAAAGATGAAATTTAATCAAAAAAAAAACAAACAATTAAGAGTGTGATTTATTATATCTAAAAGAAAAAAAAATATTGTTTCAGTTAAATTTTGAGTTTTTTATTCTACATTAGTTGTTTTGTTTACAACTCCAACATGATTCTGGGCAGGTGAATATGCCACAGTTTCTTCTAGTCCACCCCAAGCTCGGATATCAATTTCTAAAAACCTACAATTACATACCGAAATCACTTCTGGCACATATATTCCATGATCACACGCACAAAAGAAATGATCAGAACAATTTTGCATTGATTTCGAAAATTAAAAAACCACAATTCATTTCACGTGATACAACATAAATTATTATTCAATTTCATCTACACGAAAACCAAAAAGTTGATAAACCGTAATTGCATGTGGAATTATTTAAAGTCTCTAATATCAGTCAACTGTTTTGGACTTTTGTCTAAGTGTGCACAAGGAAAATAAAGTAACAACGTTCAGACCACCTAGAATTAAGATTGTTTCACTTCTCAATAGAGGTAAGAATGTTCGGGTTTTATTAAATAAATAATACTTTTTTTATTCAAAATTGTTAAAATAATACACTTTCAAATATGTTTACGATTTTGGACCGGGACGCCTTTCCCAAGGGCGTCCCGAGTATTTTTGCTCAAAAATACAATTTTTGGGCTCAAACGAAAAAAAAAAATTTTGGGGGGGGCGGGACGCCTTTGGGAAAGGCGTCCCGGGTTGGTTTGTAAATAAAAAAAAACGAGGGGGGGGCGGGACGCCTTTGGGAGTGGCGTCCCGGGCTAAATTGCAAAAAAAAAAAATATTGTAACCCTAACCCTAACCCATACATACTATTTATTTATATTAAGTTATTTTTGATTATTTAATTATTTATATTAATTTGTAATTTATTTATAATATTTTAGGTAAAATAATAAAACATATCATAATTATATCTAAAAATTACAAGAAATTTTATATCAAAATAAAAAATACGACAAGATCAAAATAAAACAAGAAATTTCACATCGAAAATAAAAAAAAATACAATAAATTAAGATACAACAACAATGAAGATTAAATTAAAAATTATATTAAGTTATTTATATTAAGTTATTTTTGATTATTTAATTATTTATATTAATTTGTAATTTATTTATAATATTTTAGGTAAAATAAATAAACATATCATAATTATATCTAAAAATTACAAGAAATTTTATATCAAAATAAAAAATACGACAAGATCAAAATAAAACAAGAAATTTCACATCGAAAATAAAAAAAAAAAAACAATAAAATTAAGATACAACAACAATGAAGATTGAATAAGAAGAAACAAAAGATTACACAATTGATTAAATAAGAAAATAGATTACGTGACGAACATTACAAATTAAACACAGTGCATAGTTGCACACTCGAACTAAAATCATTTCTGATCCCATTTTATTACACATTTGAGTCCTAATAATTTGATACTACGCATCATTCGAAAGCTGCTTCCATGGTCTTCATTAATGGTGGGAAGTCATACAAATAATACCTCCGTGATGCATCCTCACCGTATTCCTTTATGAAAAATTAAAAAAAAAAAGGTTAGTAATTGAAATGAAACCAACACAAACCCAAATAAATTAGATGTAGGCTGACTTTCTGAGGATTGGTGTTTTCCTAGATGAAGAAGCGTCGATTGATATGCATTGATACCACTATCAATAACAATGTATCCCCAGCCTATGTAAAGTCAGCTACATCTAATTATTTGGTTTGTGTTGGTTTCATTTCAATTACTAACCTTTTTTTTTTAAATTTTTCATAAAGGAATACGGTGAGGATGCATCACGGAGGTATTATTTGTATGACTTCCCACCATTAATGAAGACCATGGAAGCAGCTTTCGAATGATGCGTAGTATCAAATTATTAGGACTCAAATGTGTAATAAAATGGGATCAGAAATGATTTTAGTTCGAGTGTGCAACTATGCACTGTGTTTAATTTGTAATGTTCGTCACGTAATCTATTTTCTTATTTAATCAATTGTGTAATCTTTTGTTTCTTCTTATTCAATCTTCATTGTTGTTGTATCTTAATTTTATTGTATTTTTTTTTTTTATTTTCGATGTGAAATTTCTTGTTTTATTTTGATCTTGTCGTATTTTTTATTTTGATATAAAATTTCTTGTAATTTTTAGATATAATTATGATATGTTTATTTATTTTACCTAAAATATTATAAATAAATTACAAATTAATATAAATAATTAAATAATCAAAAATAACTTAATATAAATAACTTAATATAATTTTTATTTAATCTTCATTGTTGTTGTATCTTAATTTATTGTATTTTTTTTTATTTTCGATGTGAAATTTCTTGTTTTATTTTGATCTTGTCGTATTTTTTATTTTGATATAAAATTTCTTGTAATTTTTAGATATAATTATGATATGTTTATTTATTTTACCTAAAATATTATAAATAAATTACAAATTAATATAAATAATTAAATAATCAAAAATAACTTAATATAAATAAATAGTATTATGGTTAGGGTTTAGGGTTACAATATTTTTTTTTTTTTGCCAATTTAGCCCGGGACGCCACTCCCAAAGGCGTCCCGCCCCCCCTCGTTTTTTTTTATTTACAAACCAACCCGGGACGCCACTCCCCAAAGGCGTCCCGCCCCCCCACAAAATTTTTTTTTTTTTCGTTTGAGCCCAAAAATTGTATTCTTTGAGCAAAAATACTCGGGACGCCCTTGGGAAAGGCGTCCCGGTCCAAAATCGTAAACATATTTGAAAGTGTATTATTTTAACAA
>BMAC01000010.1:1193081-1214489 GCA_014905375.1 Phtheirospermum japonicum
ACACCCGGGACGCCACTGGCAAAGGCGTCCCGCCCCCCCCACAATTATTTTTTTATTTTCATTTCAACCTCAAAATTTTATTTTCGCCATTTTAGGCCCGGGACGCCTTTGGAAAAGGTGTCCCGGGTTATTTTCTAGAACGGTTACTTTAAAGTACCGTCTAAAAAGTACCCGGGACGCCTTTGAGAAAGGCGTCCCGACCCAAAATCGCAATTGTTTTTGAAAGTGTATTACTTTAGCAATTTTGAATAAAAAAAGTATTATTTATTTAATAAACCCAAGAATGTTCACGTTAAGGCAGAAAATACTTGTTTAGATAAAATAATTTTAGCCATTAACAGAACTGATAAAATCAATTGAACAGATCGGAAAAATAAATAAATAGAACATACATATCTAAACAAATCAAGAATATATAAAAAATTAATAAATACTGGTTGGTAAGAACAAAACTGATCCAAACAGATTTAAGAACAAAAAAAATCTTGTCATCAATCCAAAATTGAATAAAAACACTGGGATTGATTATATAGGGAAAATCGAGCATTTAGCGCGTTTATGAGCTTGGATTTTCTAGGAGAGTGAGATGTCCGATGTTGCGGCTGTGTGAGAAAATTGAGGCTAATTAGGGTCCAAATTGAACCAAAGAATATGAGGAAATGGGAAGAAGAAAAATCGATTGCTCCGAGTTTTGGCTGCGGCTGTGCAAAGATGGAAATCCAAGGCAAACAAATGACCCTTCTGACAAAAAAATAACCCAGATCGAACATTATACATCATCAGATCGGACAGATCTGTTCAAAACCGTATTTTTCACAAGATCTGTGTAAATAATTCATTTTTTAATTATACTTTTTGGATACTAGAAAGAGTTTTTGTATTTTTTTGGGAATTTTCGATATTGCTTTTGAAAAAAAAAAATTGGAAGCGGCGAGAGAGGATGATGACCGAAAAAGACACACCAAAACAGATTTTTTCAACATTGCTTTTTGTACTGCTTCAAAACAAATTTCACAATTTCCAGTTTTATTTTTGAATTGAAAAAAAAAATCGAAACATAAGAATGAACAAACAAAAAGAATTTCTTACCACCGATTGCTTTTTATAATTCCCAAACATAACCTTTAGAAAACTTGGTAACAGGAGTTCCAAAAATTACTGTGAAGAGAAAGAAAAAAAACGAAGCAAAAAAAAATTAGGTTTATAGTTGGGTTGGTATGCGTGTGATTTGGGGAGAAAAAAAACGGGGAGGAGAATCCCGTGTGAATCAGCAAGGACCACCTTGCAAGGAAAGGGGGCTCGAATCTAGCCATTGATTCTTTTTTTCGCAGAGCTTTTTCGTCGATTTTTCAATAAAGGCGAATAACACTTGTTCCACTTGTTATTTATGCTTAATTAAAATTTTGGCCTCATCCCAAAATAGACCCCCTGTGAACCACAAGCCTCATTTTTTGGAGATTTTGATTAGTCCATATCAGCCTTAAAACACTCTCACGCCGACACCTAATAGTTAACGATATTAACAAAATGGAGGATGTTGGTGTAGTCTCAAATGAATTACTTTGAAGGGTGTCGGATCCATAAGAAAAGTTCAGCCCAAAAGCCCACCTGGAAGGTTAACTTGAATCTGACCTGTTTTGACTTCGGGGGTCGAGTCGCATACCTGATTCTTTTTTATTTTTGATTATATGATTTTGGTCGTCCGTTCTTGTGCTGTTGATCTTGGTCGATCTTGACCGTCCATCTTTTTTTAGTTTGACCAGCCTTCTATTGTTATTTGACCTAAGCCTATTAATAAATAAAGAACGACAAGAAATGAAATTCCTATCAAGACAAAAAAATAACCAAGAGTTGTGTCTCACAAAATTCCAGCATTAACAAGAATCTTCACAATTTTGCATTAATTATTGTCATCAATATCCGTTGAAGAGTAATTAAGAGTCAGTCTCGCCAAATTCCTCACAGTGAAGGTTTATAATCAGGATATAAAGTTGCTGCTTAAGAACCCCCCCCCCCCCCCCCCCTCTCTTTGTTTCATGTTTGAGAAAAAAAAATCTCAGCAGTATTTATTTTTTGGCATCATATGTGTCATTTCCGATTCCGCGTGACGGGTTTGAGCACAACATGTGGTGAGAAATGTATATGGTTGTCTGTATGAATATAATAAATGCGAGTTTAGTCCAATTAAAAAAAAAAAAAAAACATTTTATCTTTGAAAACTACAATACCCTTAAGATCTGTATTTATGCTACAAAGACAAAACAATAACTGGGTTTTTTATATACAAAACAAATTAAGATACTGTAACTAATATATGCCCGCATTCTTTTCATTGTTCAGGAAATAACATTTGTTTCCTAAAAATGTATTTTTATTACCGGTAAATGGCTTTACTTAATATGACCCCATATGTAATTAGTCAAATCGAGGGACATTGATGAAGAACTTTTAATTAAATCTTACTTGAAGAATATGGAAGGACTATTGTGACTGGTGATCAGACTGACTCTTGGTTTGCCGTTGTGCTTATAAAAAGAGAGGCTGCAGAGATCATGATATCATTACTCATTTCAATGTTTTTTCAATATTGTACTTTTTTCAAAATGTTCGATCCTAAGATGAATGTTAAATTTTATTTGAAAGTTGTGATAAATAAACAGAAAACGAAGGTAATATATGCTGAAGCCAACAGCGATTTCACAGACGTGTTGTTGAGTTTCTTGACACTGCCATTGGGAACGATTGTTAGAATCCTGAAGAAGCACTATGGAGACAAGGCTCCGGTCGTTGGAAGCTTAACCACTTTGTACAGTGGCTTAACAAATCTGAGTAGTAATTTTTTCTCAACAGAGAGTGCTAAGCAGATGTTGCTCAATCCAAGAAGTTCAATCGAAGCTGAATGCCGCAAACTGAGACTCAACATAGATGATAGCCCAACCACAAGTTACTACAAATGTCCAAACAAGGGTTGTCCTATTCAGCCATACCAAATGATTGGCATGGACAATAATTATAATCTGAAATGCAACTGTGGGACTACATTGTGCAAACACATAGATGTAAGAGATTCAAATACACAAGGTTCTGATGATGGTGGTGGTGGGGTTTTTACTAAAAGCACAGCGTATTTCATAATATCCGACGATCTCCAAATATTGCCTAGTGTGACAGGATGTGCTATAAGGTATCTAACGATATAGGCATAACGGACACGGATGGGACTGAGATAATGAATGTGACGTTTAGATTTAATGAGGTGCGTCTTCATGATTTTTGTATTAACAAATTAATCTTCCTTATATACCTCTTTTAATATTTAATCCTTTCAATTTTTTAGATTATGGATTTGCTGCAGCGGTCATTATTTTCCGAGACTCCACTCACAGACCTCATTCTTAATAAAGGAAAGGTGAATTCTGTTACTGCAAAATATGTTCCAGCGCAACAGGTTAATAAAAGGGAAACTTTTAACAGTAAGAAGATGATTGTGAAAGCCATCTTTCAAGAATCTACAAATAAGTTTCTTTTTGCTGAAGCTGATGATAATTTTGTCGAATTTCTTTTTACCTTGCTTACTATCCCTATAGGAGGGGTTGAGCACCTCTTGGGTGGTAGCACTTGTTTTGGTGATATAGACAAATTGTACAAAAGCTTAGGAAAGATTGATGGTCAATATACCTCATGGTTATCTCTCTGCAAACCCATTTCTCCCTCTAACCCAAAGCCCTTCCTTTTATTATTTCAAAGAATGTACGGTTACGGAAAAAGAATTCTTGGCTCCTTACAGCACGAGTGGACGTTATTATGGTCAGTCGGTTTCTTTTAAGTCCCCAAAAGGCCCGGGAAATTATGTTAAAGGGCCGACGATGTTTATGGTGACCGATGATTTAATTGTGTCACCTTTGTGCACGACCTCGAGCCTTTATTATCTGAATTACCTAAAAATCCCATTATCTGATGTCATGGAACTGGAGCTGAACATTGGGTTGGAAGAGGTAATCAGATTTACCAGCTCATTTGTTGTTTTTGTTGATGTATACTTAGACACATTGTGTTTGTTGGCTGTTGCAGGCGCTGAGCATATTGAAAACATCTCTTACTTCGACTTGTGCTTTAACTGATGGCCTTATCAATCCCATATTAATGAAACAACCAAAGCAAGAAACCTGAGATGGCGGTCACAGGGGCACATCTCTTAATATTTTATATTTTTCCTGTAATCAAATATTTTTTAAACAAATACTAAATGATCAAATAAACTAGAAAATACCTCCAATCCAAAAATACAAAATGACAATTAAAATATTTCCAAACGAAAAAGTCACAACATATCCAAAATACAAAATGACAAACAAAAATAATGTTGTCACAACATCTATAATTCAAAAAGATAAAATGATAATATCTGAAATGTCAAACGACATCCAAAATGTAAAACGACAAGCGAAATCTTGCTGGAGGAAATGTCATGGTTGTTCGATCCTCTTAGAAGCAACTTCCCAAGCTACGGATCCAAGAGTCGCAGCGAAACAGGCCAGGCTTCTTGCTCGGATTTGATCTCTTTCTGTGTGCGTTCGACGCTTAGCCTAACTTTTTCCAATTTCCTTTTTGCCAACTCATGGATGGTGCGTGCCTTAGCGATGAATAGAGAAGGAATCAACAGCTGCCTAAAATAACTATAATTATAACATAGAAAGTGAAAGAATGTCTTTACCTATTTGTGGTATACGGTATCCGACGAATTATATTGCATTGCGTTCGAGCAAATGAGAAAAATACCACTCTGCACAATGTAAAAGCAAATTTCACAAGAGGGAAAAAAAAGGTTGTAACAGGGCTTACAACTTTGATAACACACATTGTTATAAGTTCAATAAGGAAACATAATAACGACCTTTTGGCTAATAACGACCTATTGTGTCATTTGTGTGACAGAAATCAAAGCACACAATATCCGTCAAGCTAAACAAGCATAATGGAAAAGAAAATTTGAAAATTTGTGGAGATCCCAAATTCATGTTTTATGTACCAGGCAAATGATAAGGTGCCATTTCTCACAAGGCAAGAAACTGGGGACAAAAGTTCGCAATTTGTAGCTAATTCACCTTAGATTAATTTAATGGGATTATAGGCTATGAATGCGAGATATACAGAATAAAAAAAAATGGTCAGAATCTTGTAAACATATCCCAGATTTTATATATATATAAAAGATGGCTAGAGTTAAGAAAAAATGTACGGATGCATGCATACATATAATGTGCACACAAATCTCAGATTTTCACTTATTAAAATTATGTAAGATTAGTGAAGGGGATAAAACATTGATCTAAATGCCTCAAAAGCTTCATCTAGCTAGCATCTTCTAAGGGAAATGAATCATAACTTACAAAGGCAAGCAATATATTTCACAATGCAATTGAAAAACTAAAACAATGACTCGGTCAGCAACACTACTCGGATAGAATGCTTACGAAGTGGAAAAGGGTTATTTTTCAGGTGTGCGGGCCCTTAGAAGTGAAGCTTTATATATGAAGGCATATCATAGTTGATTACATTTTTCACCCCTTAAACATCCATTCCACGGGTTATATTACTTGGACTACTTGGAATTTAGTTCTCCAAGTAATCACTTTGGAATTTTTGTCCGATATCATTAAAATTTCTTGATTTGATTCGATTTTGAGATTGTGTGAATTTACTGTCATTGCATCAGTATTATGACAAATCCTACAGGTAAACAAAAAAAATAGTGATATAATTTGTGAAAGCTCAATTCCAGGAACTCACAGTATAATATTCTTCAACTGCCGTAAAAGGGTTCATTTAAAACTTTCAAATGAGCAATTATATCGCCATCAAAATATGTCATTTGATGTAGTTCAAGTTAAGAATGTCTAGCTAACTGTACTCCATATCTGCATTGAATTTCAAAATTTCATCATTTTATACAAGTCACATCATATTCAAAACCATTTAAACTTTACTCATAGTTCGATCCTGTTATATCTTCCCACAGTACCACAGATAATTAGCATTGACAATAACGGACGAATGGCTATACTACTGAATAATTAGCATTGACAATATGTTACGGAAAGAGGGTTCAAATCCCCACCACCCACGCAGTAGAAATCCACTGGGTGCTAGGACCCAATGTGTCCACATTAAGAGGGGGAACAATGAGATGCGCAGCAAAATATGCATATATCAGCGGAACAAAGCTAGTTGTTCATATGAAAATTCAAAATACACAAAAGAAGCATCAACTTAAAAGTCCCAATCACCAGCCCACAATTCAGACTAGTTTCAAAACGGCCAAGCAAATTGTTGGTATATACTAATCGAGAATGCTATAGCCTTGTTGAAGATGAAGAAGAGAATCTTCTGATATTTGAATCTGAAATTCCCTTAAAGCGTTGGCGGGGTGAAACTGTACTAATAGGCAGTGACAAGGGCTTGTTATGCATTGGCGTAAATATTCCCAATCCAGGACATTATTTTTGTGCTATAATATGGAACCCTTCTATCAGAAAGCATGTTGCGATACCCAACCACAGCCCTGTGGATGATTACGTAATTGAATATGCTTATGGATTTGGCGGTACGATCAGCGGCCACGATTATAAATATGTGAGGATTTTAGGCTTTGGTTTTAGTTTCGACGGAAAAGCGGTTAATATTAATTAGTAATTATATTAATTAATAAATTGAATAGGGCACAGGTTGAGAACACATCCTTTTTAATTTTTTAAAATTTAATATTGTAATTTTCACAAAAAAATAATATTTATTTTTTTTATAAATCTCGTGTAATACACGGGTGTTAAACTAGTAGATATATTAATGCAAAATCCTCCTAACCTATGTGTCTGCTTCGTATGCTTCATTTGACAAATAAAAAATTTTGGTTCTTCGTTTGCTTATGTGTCATCCGAACCTAATATTTAACTAATTTAACACTTTTCCTTTTATTATATCTTATCTAATTTAAATCTTTTATTATATTTATCCTTATTCAATACTTTGCTTTGATTCTTCTAATATAAAAATATAAAAAAAGTCATATATAAGTAATAGATATGATCTAAATTACTTATTTTAATTAAAAAATAAACTATAACTTTAATTACCAAAAAACTTTTTTATGAAAAATAATAAATAAGTTTTATTGATAATAGAATTTAAAATAATTTTATTTTTGGAGTTTTAAATATTCTATATAGGTAAATTATGAGTTATTTACAATAATATAAGTATGTAACTAAATATTAATAATGTATTCAACCTAACATAAAAATATTATATTATATACTAATAATTAATAAACATTGATTAGATACCAGTACAATGCGATACAAGTTGAGAGTATGACATCTTTTGAATATTTCAAAGTATGTAACTAATATAAAATGATTTAATAATAATAATTAATAAAATAGATATTAGACACGGGTTTAAAATGTGACTCCTTTTGAATTTTTGTAAGTATGTAACTAAGATTATTAATAAATTTAATGTAAACATCAAATACAAAATTATTTAATATTTATAATAATTAATAAATATACTAGACATGTACAAGGCACAGGTTGAGAATACATTATTTTAATTTTTTATCTTAGATTTAAAATTTAGTAATTATCAAAAATTTGTTTACATTTATCTTTTAATATGTCCCGTGTAATACACGGGTGTTAAACAAGTATATATTAATGCAAAATCTTCATAATCTATGTGTTTGTTTCGTTCGATTGTATAATAAATAATTAAATATATTATATTTATAATAAAAGTTATAATAATTTATTTTTGAAATTCTAAATATTCTGTATCGGTAATTATGATATATTTGCAATAATTAGAGTATGTAACTAAATATTAGTATTGAATTCAATCTAAATATAAAAAAATAAATTATTTAATATTTATTAGTAAATGACACAATGCGAGAAGGCTTGAGAGTATAACACCTCTTGAATTTTTCAAAGTATGCACTATAATAATTAACAAAATTAATCTAAAAGTAAAATATAAAAGGAGTTAATAATAATTCATTAATATAGATTAGAGACGGTTGAAATATGATATCTTTTGGATTTTTATTAGTATGTAAATTTAAAATTTTTTACTTTTCACAAATATTCTTTTATATTTAGTTCTTTATAAATCACGTGTAATACACCGGTGTTAAACTAGTATATATATATATATATATATATATATATATATATATATATATATATATATATATATATATATATATATATATATATATATATATATATATATATATAAAATTATTAAATTTTGAATGTAAGTTATTAATATCAAATATATATTGTTCACTTTAAATTCTACAAAAAAAATCCTTTTTAACTATATTAACTTTCTTATTAACAATGATATCATATTCGTCGTAATAAAAATAAAATTCAATCCTTTATGATTTTTAACTCGAGAAAATTGTGACATAAAGTTGACACTGATTATCACTTGTCTTGGCAATATACAAAGTGGGTCTAACCCTTGGGGTGCGGTTACAAGCTAACGTCGGAGAGAGTTTGATCTATACTCATATTTATCAGCCATTATGTACACACGGGTGTATGTTATACTGTACACACAAACATGAATATTTAATACAATGAAGATGAACATTTAATATAACGAGATATACATTTTTATGATTCATCGTACTACTGTTACGTGTTCATCTATATTATAAAAAGTTATACATTTATCACATTAAAATTCATATTTATCACATTGCAGATGATTAGCATATATATATACATTTAATAAAATGTATATTTATATATTTTTATAACAAAGATGATTTTTTTTTTATCAAAACAGACATGAGCATTTTTATCGCAACAAATATGAACATTTTGTATGTCTCTTATGCGTTCATAAATGCATATTTATCATAGTAAAAATAAAAATATATTAAACAAATATAAAAACTTATTTTGACGTAGATGAACATTTATCACATTTGAGACGTACTTTTCACCTGTGTGTATTGTTGAAATATGATCCCATGCATGCACATCAGTTTTGTCCCTTGCACAGTTGTTCACCTCCCTCCTTAGTTGTCTTGTAGTGTCCTTTATAGCTGTCAAACGGTGGTATATTCTGGTAAGTATAACAGCCGTTTACAAGAGTTTAGTGCAGCCACTTGTGTGCTGACACGTAGCTAGAGCAGCTCAGGCTTTTCAGAAGTCTGCAGACTTACTTAAGTTGTAAACCTTCTGCTGCTTTTGGTAACAATGAACAACACTTTCATTCCTCAGTATAATGTTGGCTTATTTTCTGCAACTCTTGACTGATCCAAAACATGGTATCAGAGTAGGTTTTTGAACATGTCTCTGGTGCTACTATCCTACCTAGCATTTATTAATCTTGTCCGGCTTCACAATGGCTGATTCATCAGCTTCAACATCCTCAACTGTCCTCCACAATAATAATAACACAAACTTGCAAGTAGTTCAACCACAATCCCAACTTCTCACTACCAAACTTTCAGATTCAAATTACCTAATCTGGAAACAACAGATCCTAACAGCTGTATGTGGTTATGGACTTGAAGAATATCTAAATGTATCTATTGATATCCCACAAAAGCTCATCACTAGCCCATAAAATCCAGATGTCATAAAGCTTAATCCAGAATCTCTGATCTTTCAAAGGCAGGATCAGTTGCTAGCCTCGTGACTATTGTCATCATTGTCAGAAAACATTCTTGTTCTCATGGTTCGATTAGAAATCTCTCATCAGATGTGGAGAGCCTTGGAGATAAATTACTCCAGTCAAGCCCTAGCAAGGCAGATGCAGTACAAATTGCAATTGTCCACAGTGAAAAAAGGTAATCTTTCCATTAGAAAGTATCTTAACAAGGTAAAACTATGCTGTGATGATTTAGCTTCTACTGGTCAAAAGGTCTCCGAAACAGATCAGGTCATGCATATACTTTCTGGTCTTGGTAGTGAGTATGATTCAGTTGTAGTCTCAGTTACTTCTAGACCTGAATTCTGCACTGTGAATCAAGTGAGTGCTCTCTTGTTGAGCTTTGAAAATAGGACTGAAACTGCTAATCCTGTTGTGATTGATGATAGTAGCACCCTTGTTGCTAATATGGTTGTTCAAAATAACCAAAGAGAAACATACAACTCATATCAGAGTTCTAGAGGAAGAGGAACCTACTTTAGATGAGGTGGCAGACAAACTAGAGGAAGAGGCAGAGGCAGGACTAACTTTAGTAAGGTTGCTTGTCAGATTTGTCACTATACAAATCATACTGCTGAAAAATGTTATTACAGAGGAGACCTAAATTTTGTTTGTAATTAAAGCAATCAAACTCAGAATGCAAAGCAATTCAACAACAGGAACTACAATCCAACTACTATGCTTGCTGCTCAAAATCAAGACAATACCTCAATTGCTTCAGATACTTTGAGATGGTTTCCAGATTCAGGGGCTACAAATCATGTGACTTATGATATGTATAACCTCAACATTATGACTGAATATCAGGGATCAAACAAGCTACACATGGGGAATGGAACAGGTCTGGACATCACACACATTGGTAACACTGAACTCAAATCCCCTTATTGTGCATCTGTTTTTCAGCTCAAGAACCTTTTACTAGTTCCCTGCATTACAAAAAATCTTATGAGTGTATCACAGTTTGCTCAAGATAATGTTGTGTTCTTTTAGTCTTATCCCACTTTTTGTGTTGTTAAGGATCAGGCTACGGGGGTAGCACTACTTCAAGGGAATGGATTGTATCAGTTTGAGTTCAAGAACAAGGGAGTTCAAAGAGAGAAAGTTCATGCTGCTGGAATGTCTACCGGTTTCAATAAAGCTACTGCTGGAAATAAGTTGATGATGAATCAACCCTTAGTTAATGTTTTTGTTTTTCAAAAACGACCAAACATGTGTGTTTGGCATCAGAGATTAGGGCATCCTGCCATTGAGGTTGTTGGTAATGTTCTCAAAAGTTATAATTTGCCCTTTGATGTTAATGAAAATAATTTGCCCTTATGTGATGCATGCTGCAAGTCTAAGATACACACATTGCTATTTCCTGAATCTCACTCTACTTATACTCATGCTTTTGAGCTTTTTCATAGTGATCTCTGGGGCCCTTCTCCTGTTCATACTTACTCACAACACAGATACCATTCCTCTTGTTGCTGATCATCAAATTGACAATAACAATAGACATTCCCCCGATCCATCTCCCAACCCTAAACATCATATGGTAACAAGATCTAGAGTTGGTATTTTCAAACCTAAAGCTTTTCTCTCAGTCAAAACAGAAATGGAACCTTCAATAGAAAGAGAAGCCTTTTAACTTAAACACTGGAGGGAGGCTATGCAAGCTGAGTACTCCTCTCTTATGGAAAATAAAACTTGGATCTTAGTACCTAATCCCTTAAACAAACCTATTGTGGGTTGTAAATAGATATACAAGATCAAAAGGCACTCAAATGGTTCTCTTGCCAGATACAAGGCCAGATTAGTGGCTAAGGGCTACACTCAAAATCCAAGAGTGGATTATCAAGAAACCTTTAGCCCTTTAATCAAGCCTATCACCATCAGAATTGTTCTAACCTTGGATGTGACCTTGAATTGGACCATAAGGCAGATAGATGTTAATAATGTCTTCCTTAATGGAGATTTGGAGCAGGATATTTACATGCAGCAACCTTTAGGCTTTCAGAGTCAAGATCACCCCACCTTCGTGTGTAAGCTCAGGAAAGCTATTTATGGCTTGAAACAAGCTCCAAGGGTATAGTATTGCAAGCTCAGACAAGAACTTCTCAACTTACATTTCCAAGGATCAAAGGCTGATCCATCCTTGTTTTTCAAAATCAGAGGTCAGAGTTACATACTGGTCCTACTCTATGTGGATGATATTATTGTCACAGGGAATGCTTACTCATAAATCAGTAGTCTGATCAAGGGATTGAATCAAAAGTTTGCCTTAAAGGATTTAGGACAGTTGCATCACTTCTTGGGAATTGAGGTCAAACACAGTGGTCAGAATGAGATACATCTGTCCCAAGGTCAATTCATCAAAGGTCTTATCCAGGAATTTGGAATGGCAAATGCTAAAGGGATAGAAACACCTATGGGGTCCAAGGCTAGGTTCTAAAGTACATTGGAAAAAATAATGTAAATTCTACTACCTACAGAAGCATAATTGGTGCTTTACAGTATATCACCATAATAAGACCTGAAATCACCTTTAGTGTTAATAAATTGAGCCAGTACATGCAAAATCCACTAGAACCTTATTGGAAAGTGTTAGAGAGAATAATGAGGTATCTTGCAGGCACTCTCTCATATGGACTCAAGTTCTCCAAATCTTCTCATCTTAACATCATGGCTTACTCAGATTTAGATTGGGCCATTGATAAGGATGATAGAAAGTCTATCTCTGGTTTCTGCATCTACCTAGGCAAGAATCTTGTGACTTGGTGTTCAAAGAAGCAGCCATCCATCTCCAGGTCAAGCACAGAGGCTGAGTTTAGAAGCTTGGCTCATTGCTCCACTGACATCATCTGGATCACTTATCTTCTTAAAGAGCTTCTCTTTCCCTTGCAAACAACACCTGTCATCTGGACTGACAACATAGGTGCTGAAGCACTTGCAGCCAATCCAGTCCTTCACTCCAAAGCCAAGCACATTGAATTAGACTTATACTTTGTAAGATATAAGTTCAATCAATGGTTGTTCAAGGTTCAACATGTTTCATATGTGCATCAAATTGCAGATATATTGACAAAACCCTTACCAGATCAATCCTTTACATGGTTCAGATGAAAACTTAATGTTTTACCTTCTCCAAACTCGGATTGAGGGAGGCTGTTGAAATATGATCCCATGCATGTACATAAGTTTTGTCCCTTGCACAGTTGTTCACCTCAGCCCTCCTTTATAGTCTTGTAGTGTCCTTTATAGTTGTCAAACGGTGTTAATGTATGTAGGTATATTCTGGTATGTATAACAGCCGTTTTCTAGGGTTTAGTGCAGCCACTTGTGTGCTGACACGTAGCTAGAGTAGCTCAGGCTTTTCAGAAATCTGCAGCCTTATTTAAGTTGTTAACCTTCTGCTGCTTTTGGTAACAATGAACAACACTTTCGTTCCTCAAGATAATGTTGGCTTATTTTCTGGAACTCTTGACTGATCCAAAACATGTATGTTACAATGTACACCCGGGTTTACATAATAACTTGCCCTTTTTATAGTCATTGCGAAACAAAAATAGTTGTAACTGTCTTATCTGAAATTTAACCCATGCATTGTACGAGTAGTTATTATAACATGCAATCTTACGGAATAATTGAATATTATTATTTTCGAATTTTTTAGATAACAAAATAAATGATTTTATAATTAGATTTAAGTAATGTATATTGAATCATCAAATTATTTTCAAATATAAAATGTTATTAAAAAAACCTTGAACGTGGTTTATAAAACAAATATTATTCGTTGATATGTAATTTATAAATTATAAAACATTTTATTATGCACAACATTCGTACGATAATCTCCGGTCTGCATTAAAATAAAATAAAGAGATGTTAGACAGACCATTTATCTATATGATTGTGTTTACATACTAAATTCTCAATAAATTTAAATATTTCATTTTTTAGATTTCAGTTAATTAATAAATCATACCAAACTATAAAGATATTAATAATACATCATATCAAACTAATATACATGTTATTTATATATTAAAAAACTAATGATATCGCATGCCAAGAGGCCAAACTGATTTTCAAATACAAATCCTCTTCATTTTTATCAAATTCAAAAGTTACTATTCAGGTTTTATAATATTAAGTTCTAGCTATTATGATACAACCTTATAGCATTAACTAGTGTAAAACTCGTGATTTTCGCGGGCAATATAAGAATGACATAAAAATATAAAATTTATTAAAAAAATTTATTAATTTCAGAAAGTAAGAATTAGACGTTTTTAAAAATGTATATTTTATATTGTCGTTATTCTAACGTAAATGTAATCGATGTTACTAAAAAAACAATATCAATTTGTGATTTGCGTTGGTTCAGACACTAAAGTTTTATAGAACAATGCGAGACAATAAAAAATTTAATTATTTTTACAAAAAAAGTGTAAGTGAAGTTCAATACTTTAACTGTATTTTATATCTTTGTAACTTTTCGAAATGTAATAATATATATTGTAATATTTTCAATAGATATAAATTAAATTCAAAGAAAAATAACATCTTTATAGTAATTAACTGAGTGATAAAATAGCCTTGGTACAGTTTTCTGAAGCCTGAGAAAATGGATAGATCCTCGATAGGAAAAAATGAAAAAAAAAAAAAACAAAAAAAAACTGAGGCGATCAAGCATATATCTTCTGCATTTCTGCTGGAGCTGTCCATAGCAACATTCTTGCTCCCTGAAAGCATTTTCTAAGACCGCATTGAACAATACACTTCTGACTTTGTTTCACCACCCTCAATTTCATAAGAATTCAATTCTCCAAGTTTCCCACTGGCTTCAGCTTCTCTCTCCACAACCTCTAGAGATAACGGTTGAGGTTGTTGACAAAAATGAGACCACTGACTGGAACTTGTTGTACACAATCCTCAAAGCATCATACTCTACATTCTTTAAAATGACAATTTATATTTCAGATATTTTAATTGAAATTTTAAACTGGGATAGACAATATATACCATAACTAAGAGAATCAATTGTATGCTTTAATTCCAAAACGTGAAAACAAAAATATAAGTCAACAAAATTTAAGAAAATTATGGTCTATTAATACTATTTTCATCTAACATGATCTTAGAAAAAAATACTTCGTTGTAAAGATCATTGATGCCTTACTGTGGAATATAACATATTTTTGAATATGAATTCTGGATATATTGCATTATGTCTTTATTAAATCCAAAAAATATAGATAAATTTTGAAACCTATATACTTCACAAATAATATATTATTTATCAAATTAGATCTGTTCAATAAACAGAACATATCTTTTATTAAGAAACCTATCTTGAAGGTTGAATATATATAAATATTAAAATGACTTGGTTTGAAAAATAGAATTTAGTCCTTATGAAACTGAATAGCATATTAATGGATTCACAAAATACAAAAGTTTGAAAATTTGACAATAAATATTGAAATCATATATATTGCACGAATATTAAAATTTTCATCAAGATCCAAATTTGTTTAAAATATCTTTTACATATCTATTATCAAGATACGGATTGAGGGGTACTGAATCACCGGGCACGTCACGTCATCAAAAATATTAAAAAAAAAATGATAAAAAAGTATTGAATCACGTTACGTCAGTAAAAAAGTATGATCGGATTTTTCTTTTGAATATTTTTTTTGATGAATTGACCAACTTAGCAAAGTTATTTGATGATGACCAACATCACATACTTGTTTTGGGATGTGGATCAAAAATGAAATTTTTCCTATTTTACCGGGCGATCAAATTGACAAAGATACTACTTCTACTTGTAAGAAGCTGACTGTGAAAGTAATTATTGAAGAATCTACTATTCTTTTTGTCTCATTATATCTGTGGCAAAATTTACTACTCTTTTTGTCACATTATATCTGTCGTAATTGACTATTTTATAAAAATTAAAAAAGATGGTTGATGTTATAATTATAGTTATTATTTGACTATAATATCTTTTTGTTTAAAATAATTAAAAGTACAAAAAAATTTAATGGAGAAATAAACGCAGTAAAGTATCATTTAATTATTATTGAAAAAGTAAAAATAATAATAATTATCTTTTGGAAATATAAATACAATAAGTAAACCTTTTTTTTTTTTTTTTTTTTTCAAATTGCGAAGCAGAGGTGAATTCCTCAGATTTCCAACTTTAGATACACTCAAGGATGGCTTGAGTGCCTAATAATATTGACAATGTGTATTAATGATGACCAAAGAAACGATAGGTCGCACTTAATGACAATTGCCTAGGTGACCCCTTTCAAAACATGGGTGCCGCAATGGCACAAAACCAAATACCGAACTTTGAGATGTTTAAAGTGTTCAACTTTCAATTTCACAAGATATCGACCTTTAAGCGTCCAACTTTGAAAATTAATCTATCATTATTTAAAATTGGTTTTGAGAAATACAAAATTATAATCTTATTTACTCCTAACATAGACTACGAATATAATTTTATTTCCATTTCACATAAGTGAAATCCATTTAATTAATTGGTTAAAAACTGAGTCAACACTTATTATATTAAATTGTTGAGTAATGTTATTTAAGTCAAAAAAAATTATTAATAATCAATCATTGAGTAAAAATTTTAAAACCAATTTCCAACAATTTATTTGATCAATTATTTCCTCTTAAGAAATTACTATATTAAATTATTGAGTAGTGTTATTAAAATCACTCAAAGAATTATTAATAATAGTAAAAGATATTTTGCATCATTGTTTATGAATATTTATTGTTAAATATTTTTAGATTATATCAATTTAAAAAGTCTGTAATTCATGCATCATTCTAACTCTTTCCGTCTCTCTCTCTGTCTTCAGTTGAGAATGACTTTTAGAATTTCAGAAACGCTGTTTACTTTTGACCTATGTCCATTCATCTCCCAATTAATCCGAAGGATATAGAAGATGTAAGGTCAAACTCTTGGTTAATTTTTGAGCTTATAAGTTGAGAGGCTGCAGGGATTCTTGACATCATTAGCCGTATAACTTTTATTCATTTGTACACCTTACATTCCAGTATGTCTGATCCTAAAAATTTCAAGTTCTGTTTGAAAGTTGTGATAAATAAACAAAAAACTAAGGTACTATATGCAGAAGCTGACAGTGATTTCACAGACGTTTTGTTGAGCTTCCTGACGTTGCCATTGGGAACGATTGTGAAAGTCCTTGGAAAGCACTATGGAGACGAGGCGCCTGTCGTCGGAAGCTTAACCTCTTTGTACAATGGCTTATCGAGTCTGGATGGTGCTCATTTCTGTACAGAGAGTGGTAAACAGATGCTGCTGAATCCAAGAAACTCATCCATAACTGAATGTCGTAAACTTAAACTCAACATTGACGACACTCGGCACACGAAGTACTTCATATGTGCAGACAAAAGTTGTTTTCACACCACAAAACTAAGCGTATATTATGATACTCTGAAATGTGATTGTGGTAAATCAATAAGCAGAGCAATCGATTTAAGGGGTTCCAAAACTGGAGGCGTGGACGATGGTTATGATGGAGTTTTTACTAGTAGTAAATTGTATTTCATTATCACTGATGATCTTCAAGTATTGCCTAGTGGGGCAGGATATGCAATACAAATTATACGTAATTTGGGCATTACTGACACGAATGGGACTGAAGTAAGGGATGTCACATTTGGATTCAATGAGGTGAATTAATCTTGTTTTTTGACTTTTCTGTATTAATGAATCTTTCCCAAGTACACTTAATTTTACCAATATTCTACTGTTTAATCGAATCTTTTATATTTCTTAGGTTATGGAGTTGCTTAAGGGGTCATTTCTTTCAAAGACTCCACTCACAGACCTTGTTCTCAAAGAAAGGCAAATGGACTTTGTCACTGTGAAATGTGAGATAGGCACTTTACTGGTTGGTCAGATCGAGAAACAGACTTGTTCTACTGCTAAGAAGATGACTGTGAAAGTCATTTTGCAGGAATCTACAAATAAGTTACTGTTTGCTGAAGTTGAGGATGATTTCGTGGAATTTCTTTTTAGCTTCCTCACTATCCCTCTTGGAGGGGTTGAGTGTCTTCTGGATGGTAGAACTTCTAAACTTAAGAATATAGAAAATTTGTACAGGAGCATATCACACTACTACAGAAACAGGATTTTAAGGCGGTTTTTGAACCGCCTTTGTATCCACCGCCTTAAAAATGGGTTTTTTTATGGCGGTTTTCAAAACCGCCTTAAAAAGTGGGGCTTTTTACGGCGGTTTTTAAAGAACCGCCGTAGAAATTGATGCTTTTTACGGCGGTGGATTCTACATCGGTTCTTGAAAAWTACCTTCTASAAAGTCTATTTTCCAGAACAGAGGCGGTTCTTGAAAATACCTTCTAGAAAGTAGTAAAAAAAATAAAAAAAAAAGAAATGAAAATAAAAACTAAACACAAATACAATTATAAAAAACTAATACTCTCAGTAAAAATAAACAATATTTTCTATTAAAACGAATAAGTGTCAATAGGATATAATAAAATATTTAGGTCATTTCGAGTCATGACCCAAAACTTTATGACAAGGAAAATAAAATTGTTTAAACAATTGAGACATTGTGCATTCACTCAACGGCGATTGCTCTTTTTTCTATGGTCTTTTTTTCCCAGGCTTTGGTTTCCATTTTTGCGACTCTCATGAAATCTTGGAGCTCACTTGTTTTGACCATTCCTGTGCCTGCAATCGAGATTCACACACACAACAATGTCTTTTGCATCACTGACAAATATTGTATTAGAAAGATGGACAGGGAAATAGCTCATCTGGCACAAATACAAATACAGTACAAAAGAGCCTAACTGCCTTCAATATTACAAATACACTTCTTGTATTTACTTCTGTTGTACAAATTACATCTTCTTGAGAGGGGTTTTTATAAAATAAAAACTATGGATAATTGCAAAAACTACCCGAGGTTTTAGTCTAATTACAAAAACAAACCCACTCATSTTTTTAAATTTACAAGAGCCCCCTTGACAAACATCTCCCCGATTAGRGYGCACTTYTGTAAGACATAAACAAATGTCAGGAAGAATATTTGTAATTTTATWTTATAATTAGGCTAAACCTCATGGTAGTTCTTGGAATTATCGTGATACTTCAAAGGGGTATTGTATTGGTAGTTTTATAAATAAAAAATAAATAAATTGCTATTTCATAATTAGGCTAAACCTCAAAAGGCTGGCTAGTTTCTGTAATTCAACCCTAACTTCTTATGCCGCTTATATAACCCCATGTTGGACTTCTTTTTCATGATATACACAGTTCACATCTGCTGCAGTTGGAAGCATTCCAGTTATGCACCGAGTCATATATAAATCATTATGGAGCAGTTAACGAGTGAGTACAAGTAACAAAATTGAGCAAATATACATCAATTCTAAGTGTTAAATTACCTGGGGTGAGCCACCAAGTCATTTACAAATGATCATCTGAGCTATTAAAATGTCTTCGATCACTACAGACATTTTCAACAAAAAAATAAAAGCAAGCTTTTAATTATCACATAAAAAGGAAATAAAATTAGCATGAATAATTATGATATGACCTAGCAAACAAAAGAGATACAGATTCATGATCACTGATGATTCTGAGATATACTTTCCCCACACAGCAACTTAAAGCACAAGAAACTGTGATACAACCCCCTACTAATAATTCCCATGCAAGACTTTTAGATACTCAAATAATCATTACAATTTGTAGGGAGAAAGTGGTAAAAAAATCCAGGTAATTTCATTGAGCGAAAACCAATCTACAAAAGCATAAAACAAGTTTTGTTGGATTTCAGATTTCTTCGAGCAAACTAGACAATATATACTCAGCCTGCCGCTTTTGAGCCAATGTTCGGAAATCTCATCTTCTAACTTACCCTACTAGGCTGATGAAGTATTTTAACTAGTCTAACCTCTTGAACCTCCTTCATCAATTCATCCCAGTCCTAATTACGAAAAAGATTGTATTCATAAACGGAGCAAGTGTTAAAATTCAGTTTTTCTTTTCTAATATTTATTTTTAGTTTTAGTTTTTTTTTTATAAAAGAAATGGCTCTTCAGAATTACCTGGTTTCCTGTAGCTTTAGACATCCGTTCGTGTTCCTGAAGAGCCTCTTCCACTCTCTGCACAGCAGCTCTGGCATTCTCGATTTCATTACGAGCAAAAGCTCTTTCCTCATCGACGAGCTTTTTAGCATCTTCTGAAGCCTGCAAAAGAATGTACTTTCTAAAATTGGACAAAGAAAATAGAATAAGAAGAATGCTTACAGAAGGAATTATAAATTTCTTCTGGAAAGAGATCGAATAAATAAGGGTGAAAATAATAAAGTAAGGAAAAATCAGAATGTGATTTTGATGATCAAAACAGTAAGTAGCTAGTAGTTAGTCTATGTCTATATAACCAATTAAATTTTCTTCTTTTTTTTCTATGATATGGATTTACAGAGAGAAGGAAGCAAAAACATCATATAACAAATATAACCTGTTTTAGAAAAGTTGCAAGCCTTTTCACTTCAGTATTAGCTCTCCTTCTCTTTGATTTAATTGAACTGTTAACGCTTCAACCTACAAACACCAAAACATTTGCATTTTTTTTAATATTTTTTCTAAATGGGGAAATTTGATATTTAAGTAAGCTGACAGAGTTGGCAGAGTTTGCTAACAGAAGCTAAAAGTTGATTAAATACTCATGAATTAATTCAATAGTAATAAAATAAAAGAAATAGAATGAATCCGTGTGGATGGATATATATTTACAAAAACTAATAAACAAAAGCAAAAACCAATAATATGACCAGGAATGTGGGTGTGGGGCTTTAACAACTGCATGATTGATTTATAGAACCAAGTGAAAAACAGAAATTTTCCAATTTTATTAAGTTGATTAAAGATGAGATGACGAATATACCCTCCCAAGTAGAATTCCTCTCCCAAGAGAACAGAGGTCATAATGGCGACAACGAGTGTCTGAACAGGATGATACACGGCCACGAAGACGGGGCCCCCTCTATTAATGCACCATATCTGCACAGCGAATGCGATCCAGAATGCCACCACTCCCTGCAAGCAAGTACCCACTTTTCATCAATTATATGTATATATTACCATATCTCATGCTTGCCCAGCCCAGTTTCCCCAACCAAACACACGCAGGGTGGAGGTAGGGCCCCACCCGGTGCTAACAAGACCATTTTACCCCTGCAGCCATGCAATTAGCAATACTCACAGCATAGAAAACGCTGAAGAGCTCGTATCCAACAAATCCAACCACTCACCAATCACAAATTCCAGCAAAGAAAATAAGCTTTCACTTAATAAAACAAGCACACAAATGAATCGTGATGATTGATGATATATACTTGAAATGAGAGTTATCCTTTTACTTAATAAAATTCAGAAAAATAACCAAAATCCTTAAATCAAGCTCTAGACAAGGTCATCCAATAAAGAAAGAAAAGCATATATAATACAAAACCTAGCTGCCATTATCCATCTCAACAGACCTTTCAGCTTAACTTGCATATACAGAATGAGAATACATACATGTGTATCTATGTATAAATAGAGAGAGAAGCGGGAATAGCATTATGTACTATAGTTCTTTAAAACTCGATT
>BMAC01000010.1:1222834-1236247 GCA_014905375.1 Phtheirospermum japonicum
TAAAAACTACCCCTGAGGTTTGGCCTAATTGCAAGCAAAAAAAAAAAATTACCCACATTTGTTTTTGGCTTACAAAAGTGGCACCCTCAAGTGGGGGGTATTTGTAAGGTAAGTACAAACCTTGAGGTTTTATTAGTAATTTTAAAATATAAGTGTTTTTTTTTTCGTTAATTAGAATAAACCTTAGGTAAGTTCTTGATTAATCACCCTTACTGATAGTTATGTATGACCACATACAGAGAGTACAGTTATTAGTTTAACTCGTACAACTTACTGGCAACTAAAAAGTGAAGATGGATTTAAAAGACAAAAAAGCCAAAAATAACGAAGTGACGTCAATTGATCATGATAACAGTTTAAAGGCATACCTCAATTACAATGTCGATTCCAAGCTCAGCCCAAGGAAGCTTGAGCGGGTCCCGACTAGAGACAACCTTAATGTGCTTCCCATCCACGCTGATAGTCTCATTGTCGACAATCTTAACATCCGCCTTGAACGTCCCGAGCATTGAGTCATATTTGAGCAAATGAGAGGCCTTGAATCAAAGTACAAGTCATTTTCGAAACTATTATTATAACCAAGAATGCCTTGAAATTATCTTATAATTTATTATTATTACTATTTTGCAAGTACGTACATTTTTGACACCCCCACTGTCGTTGAGTAATTATCCCTAATTATTACTAATATAAATAATCTAACGAATAGTCTAATTGCAAAAAATAAAATAAAAATAAGCTATATTTCAATTTATAAATAACCCCTTCATATTTGTTTCTTTTTAGGAAGATATTTGTTAGTGGTGTTTGTAGCACTTTAGGCTAATATGTATAATCTTAGAGTAACAGGAGTTTTGTGTAGTTAGGCTAAACCTCAGGGGTGGTTTTTGTGATTATCCTATGTAATAGTAACAAAAAATAGGACTTTTTTCTCCGTGTGTGTGTTATAACAAGAAGCAGACATTTATTTTATGCAAATAATTATCAAATCATCCTGATCATATATGTGAGGATGATTATGATTTAAGCAAATGTCTTAGAAATCAATGTTTCGAGTCACTGACCTCGTAATAAGCTCGTATCACCAAGTTCGGAAGGTTCAAATTGTGAAATAAATTTTGAGATCTGATAAATCATATAAATACAGGGGACATGTGTATTTGTAGATGGACCAGGAGCAGGCAAGCACATCCAAGATGGAGCACCAAAGGTTATAATTACAGCTCCGGCAAAAGGTGCCGATATACCAACCTACGTCGTTGGTGTAAACGAACAGGACTACTCGCATGAGGTCGCAAACATCATAAGGTCAGCACAGTCTGTTGTTTTCTACTTGTGTTTCTGTAAGAATTTTACGAATGATTTTTGTATAATACACGCGCACATGTTGATCGTGTGCGAACGTTCGGTCACGACTATATGCTTTGTTGGGTTAAAATCGAGATGATGATTTCCCTTTCTTTCTAATTATTAGCAAATAGACTTGGTTTAATTATTTTTTGATATGTTAAAAATATTATGTAATTAATTRCAGATATTTGGTGATAGCGACTCATTTCCTCAAGAGAGTATCGAAGAAGTTCAAGCTCAATGGCCGAGATATTGTCTTGAAATTCAAAATAATGAATCTTGTGTAAGGTTTTAACTATATACTCATGGTTCTAGAATATGTGCATTTATGAGTTCACTTTGATTTGGTATGGGAAATTCGAACTATGAATTAGACTCTATAGATTGTGTCTCGTTGCATTCGACTTTAACATATTGATGATGTTGGTTGTTTGATGTATTCGACTTTTAGAACATATTGGCGATAATGGTTGTTCGATGTGAAATTGATATTCATGTAATTTATTTTCAGCATTTAGAATTTGTTTTTAAATAAACAGGAACCACACAAACCAAAAAAATTGATGTTAAACAACATCAGTTCTGACATATTTAAACCAATGTAAAGAAGTTTCACGTCGGTTTTTTTGCCTAATCAACGTCGGTTTTGAAACCGACGTCTAAACCACCGACGTGGAAAGTCACGTCAGTTTCTGGAAAACCGACGTGATACTGTCACGTCAGTTTTTAAGAAACCGACGTAAAAAAGGGACATTCCACGTCGGTTTTCAGAAAACGACGTGACTTTCCACGTCGATGGCTAAGACGTCGGTTGCAAAACCGACGTGAAATGGTGAAAATAACCGACGTGAAAAGCCAGTTTTGTAATAGTGAATCCCATTTTAAAGAAACCGCCGAAGCAAGAACCGTGAGCATGGTTGTATTTTTTGTACTTGCTTTGCATAATAAAGATTGGTGTTCCATATATTGGAAACTATATAATTCCAATGTTAAGCAAAATATAAACTCCTCGGAAATATGAGAACAGCTTATTGCCGTCAACTATGGGGGAATTAAAGTTGATGATTCATTTGGTCATTAGATTTTTTCATATGAACATCTGGCTTTGTTCCCCTTCTAGTTCAATTGACATTGGATCCTAGCAGCTAGCACCCAGTGCAAATCAACTGGCTGTAAGTTGTAATATCACATTGGCAATGCCAGTAACAATTGTCTAATATTCACTACACAACAAGAGCAACCTCGTGCTGAGAGTAGATATTGAACCATATTAGAATTTCAAATGTTATATTTATACCTGAAACAACACATAAAATGATAAAGTTCCGGGGGTGATGCAAATGTAGAGTACAGATTTGTAACCATTCTTAAATGAAGCTACTTCAAATATCAAATTTGATGGAAATAGTTCATTTGGAGTTCTGGAAGGAAATTACTAGAGTTCCTTAGTTGAGAAAAATTGTAATTTATACAACACCAAACTCTGATATTGCCCAACCAGCTACAACATTATAGTTGTTCGCAACACTACTGTAGAAAGGGCTTTTCACGACGTCTCATTAACGGCGGTTTTATTAAAACTGCCTTAGAACCCTTCTTTCTATGGCGGTTGTCAAAAAATCGCCGTTAATTAATTATTAATTAACATCGGTTCTTAAGAAACCACCGTGAATTATCAGGTATTTAAGGCGGTTTCTTAAAAAACGCCGTTAATTAGTTCATACCTTAAGTTAGTTCGCTGGATTTAACATCGGTTCTATTAGAACCGCCGTGAATGAGATGACTTTTAACGGCGGTTCCATTACAACCGCCGTAGAATCCACAGTGCCATGTCACCGATCCTCGCCTTGCTTTGTTTCAACCGTTGATCCGTGTCTAATCGACGGTTCATATCCATCCCCTCTCTTTCTYTTTCTTTTTCTTTTTCTTTTTMTTTWTWTYTWTTTCTTTTTCTTTTTATTTATTTCTTTTTCCAATTCTAAAATAAAACCAAAAATCCCTAATTTCATCAATTGACCCGTACAAAACAAAGTGTGGAGCTTTAATCATAATAATTCTTCACATCGAGAAACATAAAACGAGATGCAAATCCAGGTGAGGTGCAGCTGCGGAAAAGACGGTTGCCTCGAATGGGCAATTGTGGAACTTCAGGGAGCCGTTGAAGCTCACGAGTCCAGAAGCAGCAAGGCGGGACTCGAGTTTCCCGTTGGTCATATCGCCCGTTTTCTGAAGGCCAGCAAATACGCCGAGCATGTTGGCGCCGGGGCTCCTGTGTATCTCGCCGCTATTTTTGAATACCTGGCTGCAGAGGTACTTGTTTTTTAGATACAGATTTTCACGAATTGCATTCTGAAATTGGAATCTCACGAATTGCATTCCAATAGTATTTTCCCTTTGTTTGAATTGGAATATAATGCTGCATTTTCGTTTTGTGATTAATGATTTTTAGCTGTGTATTTGATGGGTAATTGCTTTTAAAAGTGGGGAAAATGTTTCGTGATTGTTTTGCTACTTGTAAATTGGTCTGATTAATTCTTTTCTTTCGCTTGTTGTGGATTACTTGATGTTAGCTAAAAAAAAAATTGTTATTTTGAGCCTTGCCTAACTTTTTTTTTTTATAATTAAAGATATTTGATAATGATTTGAAATGTTGTTTAGAACTGTTCTTCCTTTTTTTCTTTTAGAACTGTTCTTACTTTTTTTAGAAGTATACAAGTAATTTTTTAGAACTGTTCTTCCTTTTTTTCCCCTTTATTGACAGTATATGGAATTTTTTATATTTTTTTAGCTTTCGCGGTTTTGGGTACGTTGGGTTCGATTCTGAGCAGCAGTAGGCAAGCTTACTAAGGGCTGTTTGGTTGGACTGAGTTTTATCTGGGCTTGGTAAGGACTGATAATAATGAAGTTTTGTATGGATAATGTGCTGTTATTTGTATTAGTATGTTTATTTTGTTGTGTTTAGTTGTTGATATAGAGTTGGTAGAACAATTGCGTAAAATTAGATAATTTTGGATGGGAATTATATTCGAATTATTGAATGTTTTGTCATGTTCCTCATTTTGGTTGTGATTTTAGTGTTTCAACTTAAAAATTTTTTTGAATATTAAAGAAGTTGCTTGGTTAATCTTTTTGGTGTTGTCGGGTTAATACAGACTGATCAATGGCTTAGCTCGTAATGCTTGTGGTGTTTTGGTTAATCTTGAAATGAACAGCGTTTTTATCCTTCTGAACGGGTCCAAAGAATTACCCTCATTTGTTTATTTTATGCATCCTAGCAGAAATGAACTGCCATTTGGCAGCTACGTTTGATTTATCCTAGAGATGTATAAATCTAAACGATGTTAGGGGATGCATTAGATATGTTCTTTCTTTTTCCAAACGCTCATAATATGATCGAAATTAGTCTCGTCGGAGTGGGAGACGAAAATAGATCAATATGAGTAAAATTAAGAATTATATATATATAAAAGTATTTATGGTTTTTTCTATGTGATCGGAGATTCTGGGGTTGGAAAAAGTAGCTTATTGCTCAGTTTCAATTCTGATACTTTTGAAAATCTTTCTCCTACTATTGGTAGTCTATTTTCCTCTTCTTTATAGTCCGTATGTTCATTTTATTTAATTGTTATATAATTTGATATGAATATGCATATTATCTCGCTGAGTTCAATTATCAATCGAAAAATGGAGAAATTATTGGTGATAATTGTAAAATCAGAAAGAATTATTTTGATTGCAACCCCTGGCCGGCTTCTTCATCACCTTCAAAGTACCAAGGGCTTTTTATTTAAAAACCTGAAGGTGTGTGCTGTTTTTTAACAAATGTATTTGGGGTCATCACTTGTCATATTCACGGACAAACACATATATTCCTTTATGTATTTGATTGTGTTGATTTTCTGATGCAAAATGAATCTGTTAAATCTTGTCTGATTAATTTTTGGATATGCAGTACCTTGTCCTCGATGAAGCCGATAAGATTCTGGAGGAAAATTTTGAGAAAGAAATGACCCAAATCATTTCCATTTTACCTAAGGTACATATATAACTATATTTGATGTTAAACGATACAATTCACTTGGCTCTTTAAACAAACAACTTTTTGTGTGTTTTTGAAATTTGTGTTACTGTTATGCATATACTAGATTGTTTACTGCATAACATATTTTTCTGTTCTTTTGGGATGATATATGAATAGTTATTACTTATCATTTTGCTTTGCTCATAACACTGATGCTCTACTTACCTTGCAGCAAAGGCAAACAGCTCTTTTCTCTGCCACTCTGACCCAAAACGTACAACTTGAAATTGAATGCTTCTTCAGATCATGATCTTTTCCATGCGAAAAATATTATTTTTGACTTTGAAATAACAGTAATGGTATTACTATAAATTAGAAGACAATATATATTTTTTTTTAATCATAATAATTAATCATGCACATGTGTCTGTCTGGTTGTAACAACTCCAAGTGCCTTTTTTTTGGGGGGGGGGGGTTCAAAATTTGGAAGATTAACTGTGTTTCAAATTTCAGATTGAGGATCTTGCACGCCTATCATTTCAGGCAAAGCCTATTTATTAATGTGGATAAGGGGAGAAAGAGGGTATATTCCTGTTTCTTGATTTCTCTCAGTTTGTATATCCCGGTTTCAAATTTGATGAATTTTTTTAGCATTGTTGTAGTTCACAAACGAAGGACTGCGGGAAGGCCATGTTATCGTACCGATTTCCAATAAATTTATTCTTCTCTATTCATTCTTAAAGAGGAATAAGTCAAAGAAAGTGATGGTTTTCTTCTCAACATGAAAATCCGTCAAATATCATTCCGAACTTCTTATGTACATTGACATTGACTGCCTCGATATTCATGGTAAACAAAATTAGTCGAAACGAGACTCGACACATAACACTTTCTCCAAAGCCGATAAGGGCATCTTGTTATGTACCGATGTAGCTGCTCGTGGCTTTGATATTCCTGTAGTGGTATAGATAGCTCTTCCCCTTATTTTCTATCAATTTATTTCATTATATATTATTATTATTTATTTTTTTAATTGCACCTGCCTTTATAATTAATTGCAGGATTGGGTTGTACAGTACGACCCCCCTGCTGAACCTGAGGTGTGATACAGTTTTAAAGCATTTCTGATACATACTACACTATTAAATTCAAAATTTCTAAGTTGATAATGTAAGTATGTTTGTTCCATTTTGAAATCCAGGATTATATCCATAGAGTTGGTCGCACAGCACGTGGGGATGGTGCAAAAGGAAATGCCTTGCTTTTCTTGATTCCAGGAGAGATGCAATTTCTTGGACGCCTTAAGGTTTAATTCTACTATATATATATATATATATATATATATATATATATATATATATATATATATATATATATATATATATATATATATTAAAAATAATAATAATCCATGTAATTTGGGTTTCTTTTGTGTTCTCTGTTTATATTCAGGATGCTAGTGTGCCTATCAATGAGTATGAATTCAATGAAGAGAAACTACCACATTTGCACCCAAAGCTTGTAAGCTTTTTTCCATTTCTAATTAGCAAAGATTCCTTTTTTTTTTTCATCACTAGGAAAATATATATGGTCAACAATCTTTGTTGTTGTGTTAAAATGCAGGAACAGTTGGTGGGCAACAACTATTATCTGAACAAGTAAGCAAAAGAAGCATATAAAGCATACATTGATGCGTACAAGTCGCGTTCTAATAAGAGCGTATTTGATGCCCATCGACTTGACCTCGAGGGAGTGGCTGCTGCTTTTGGTTTCTCGTGTCCTCCCAGGGTCAATTTAGACATTGACATCAGCGCATCCAAGTTTAGGAAGCAAAAGAGGAAACATGGTTTCGGTCATGGGAATCCATATGGCTCGAAAGGTGGGAATCGGTTTTTCAGATATTGAATGTAGTTAGTTTATCTACTTCGAGCAATTACATTCAGTCATCTTCTAGCTTCTTTTCGCTTAGATATATTTGCTAAAAATGTGTTCAGTTGTTATTCTTAGAAACTTCCCAAGTAGTCTAAAAGATCTACACTGCCTTCTTCCTTGATGTGCATAGCAAAATAAAGGTAATGACAATAAATGTTCGGTTTAACTTCAATTATTTATGTATGTGTTTCCAAGTTAGACAAACTTTTTACTATACCACTTTAAGATTATTGTGTTACATTGATCGGCCTAAGGCGGTACTTATTCATGTTTGCTTCTGGAAATTAAGATTGACTTGTTCATCTGTTGATAAGATACGAGGGAGATTCAAAATTATATTTATGGGGTCTTGGTTAAGTTAGAGATATAGATAGTAAGCTTTGTGTACATTATTATGTAACTTTAGTCTTTGGTGAAGTTTCACACTTCGGTTAATGTTATAGCCTTTGGTAATATTAATCAATTGAGATGGTTGACATWTTTGTAGATGGAATAGCTAATTAGCTTCAGATTTTTTCTTTATTAATATGTATATTTTGGTGCAAATCTTTCATTTCTTTTTTTTTTAAATTTTTTTTAATACTTTCTAAAAGGTATTTATAATAAACCGTTGTGAATTGTCCGTTCTGAAAACAGACTTTCTAGAAGGTATTTTCAAAAACCGCCGTTAAAAGTGATAATTTCGACGGCGGTTCAAAAACCGCCGTTAAAACACTGTTTTGCAGTAGTGCAAGTGTTAGCCATATTTCCTAACAAATCCTTTTAATTCCTTGTCACCAGTTCTCCATCCTTTATATTGTCATTTCAAGAAATCTGCTAGATCACTACAAAAAAACAGCAGTTTTCCGAAGGAAAAATCGAGGAAAATGATCCCCCTCGGTATTTTCCGAGGGAAAAACCGAGGGACTAGAATATCCCTCGGTTTTTTTCGAGGGAAAGATATTCCCTCGGGTTTCCTCTCGGTATTGCGGCGCCAATATTTGCCGCCATAATTACAGAAGAAAATACCGACGGATTTCCGGGGGCATTATTTCCGAGGGAACATAGCCCTCGAAAAATCCGAGGAGAGTACATATCCCTAGGAAAATTATTATTTTTATTTTTTAAAATATTACAAAAAATCGAGGGGAGTGTTTTCCCTCGGTTTAAAACCGAGGGAAACATAAACCTCGGTTTTTTATTTAAAAAAAAAAGGAAAAACCGAGGGAATCGCCTTTCCCTCGGTTTAAAACAGAGGGAAATCCATTCCCTCGGAAATTTCAGTTTAAAAAAAAAAAAGAAAAACAGTAAAAATGAAACCAATCCCATCATCTTAGGCACGTGGGGTGGTTTTGACCCAATTTCAATCGAAAAATATCAACGGGCACGTGCGTATCCACACTTGTCGTGTGATTCGACCAACAATGAAATACGATCAATCGAATGAACTCCTTCGGTTGGAAACGCGAAGCGACGAAGCGTCGTGATTTGGCCGAGGGGGCGAAGGGTGCCGTCTCGGCGTCGTGGAACCACGAGGGTCGGGCGTCGATCGTTTAGTACGCGTTTTCTATTTCTTTTCGATTTTAAATGAAAAATAGAAAAAAACTCGTAAAAATAGAAAAATTAGTAAAAAAATAGAAACGAAACCCAAGAAATTACGAATGGGGCGGGGAAGGGTGCGTCTCGACGTCGTGGAACCACGAGGATCAGGCGTCGATGGTTTACGCGTTTTCTATTTTCTTTCAATTTTAAATGAAAAATGGAAAAAAAACTTGAAAAAAATAGAAAAATTAGTAAAAAAAATAGAAACAAATCCCAAAAAATTATGACCGGGGAGGGGAGGGGTGCGTCTCGGCGCCCCGGAAACAAATCCTATTTTTTTCTTTTTTTTCTATTTTTTACTTCTTTTTTTTTTGTAAAAATTCAATAAAAACCGAGGGAATGGATTTCCCTCGGAGTAAAACCATCCATTCCCTCGAAAAATTCAGTTTTTTAAAAAAATAAAGAAAATAAAAAAATAGTAAAAATGAAACCAATCCCATCATCTTAGGCACGTGGGGTGGTTTTGACCCAATTTCAATCGAAAAATATCAACGAGCATGTGCGTATCCACACGTGTCGTGTGATTCGACCAACAACGAGATACGATCGATCGATGAACTCCTTCGGTTGGAAACGCGAAGTGACGAAGCGTCGTGATATGGCGGAGGGGGCTAGGGGTGCCGTCTCGGCATCGTGGAACCATGAGGGTCGGGCGTCGATCGTTTAGTACGCGTTTTCTATTTTTTTTCGATTTTAAATGAAAAATAGAAAAAAACTCGAAAAAATAGAAAATTAGTAAAAAATAGAAACGAAGCCCAAGAAATTATGACCAGGGAGGGGAGGGGAGCGTCTCAGCGCCCCGTAAACAAATCCTATTTTTTTCCTTTTTTTTAAAAAAAAAACTCAATAAAAATTGAGGGAATGGATTTCCCTCGGTTTAATACCGAGGGAATCGCCTTTCCCTCGGTTTAAAACCGAGGAAATCCATTCCCTCAAAAATTTTAGTTTTTTTAAAAAAATAAAAAAAATAGAAAAACCGTAAAAATGAAACCAATCCCATCATCTTAGGCACGTGGGGTGGTTTTGACCCAATTTCGATCGAAAAATATCAACGTGCACATGCGTATCCACATACATGTCGTGTGATTCGACCAACAACGATATACGGCCGATCGATGAACTCCTTCGATTGGAAACGCGAAAGCGTTGTGATTTGGCCAAGGGGGCGAGGGGTGCGGTCTCGGCATCGTGGAACAATGAGGGTCGGGCGTCAATCGTTTAGTATGCATTTTCTATTTTTTTTCGATTTTAAATGAAAAATGGAAAAAAATATCGAAAAAATAGAAAAATTAGTAAAAAATAGAAACGAAGCCCAAGAAATTACGAACGAGGTGGGGAGTGGTACGTCTCGGCGTCGTGGAACCACGAGGGTCGGGCGTCGATCGTTTAGTACGCATTTTCTATTTTCTTTCGATTTTAAATGAAAAGTGGAAAAAAAAAATTGAAAAAATAGAAAAATTAGTAAAAAATAGAAACGAAGCACAAGAAATTATGATCGGGGCGGGGAGGGGTGCGTCTCGGCGTCGTGGAACCACGAGGTTTGAGGGTCGATTGTTTAGTACTCGTTTTCTATTTTCTTTCGATTTTAAATGAAAAAAAACTCGAAAAAATAGAAATAAACCCCAAGAAATTACGACCGGGGAGAGGAGGGGTGCGTTTCGGCGCCCCGGAAATAAATCCTATTTTTTTCTATTTTTTTCCTATTTTTTTTAAATTCAATAAAAACCGAGGGAATGGATTTCTCTCGGTTAAAACCGAGGGAAATTCGTTCCCTCGAAAATTTCAGTTTAAAAAAAAAGAAAGAAAAAAATAGAAAAACCATAAAAATGAAACTAATCCCATCATCTTAGGCGCGTAGGGTGGTTTTGACCTAATTTTGATCGAAAAATATCAACGAGCACGTGCGTATCCACACGTGTCGTGTGATTCGACCAACAACGACATACGATCGATTGATGAATTCCTTCGATTGGAAACATGAAGCGACGAATCGTCGTGATTAGCCGAAGGGTCGAGGGGTGTCGTCTCGGCGTCGTGGAACCACGAGGGTTGGACGTCGATCGTTTAGTACGCGTTTTCTATTTTTTTTCGATTTTAAATGAAAAATGGAAAAAAATCGAAAAAATAGAAAAATTAGTAAAAAAAAAATAGAAACGAAGCCCAAGAAATTACGACCGGGGCAGGGAGGGGTGAGTCTCGGCGTCGTGGAACCACGAGGGTCGGGTGTCGATCGTTTAGTATGCGTTTTCTATTTTCTTTCGATTTTAAATGAAAAATGGAAAAAAACTCGAAAAAAATAGAAAAATTAGTAAAAAAAATCGAAACGAAGCCCTCGGTTTTACGACCGGGGAGGTGAGGGGTGCGTCTCGGTACCCTAGAAACAAATCTTATTTTTTTCCTATTTGTTTCTATTTATTTCCTTTTTTTTTAATTTTTTTAAATAAGAAAAATCGAGGGAATTCCATTCCACTCGGTTTGAAACCGAGGGAATGGCTATTCCATCGGTTTAAAACCGAGGGAAAGGTATTCCCTCGGTTTTTCTAATTAAAAAAATATCAATAAATTAGAAAAAAACAGAGGGTCGGGCTAGCCCTCGGTTTTCCGAGGGGCCAGGGCCCTCGGTTTTCCGAGGGGTCGCACTCCCCTCGGAAATTAGACCTAGTAATAAGTAGATGCCTTTCCTATTTGCGCCGCACGACAGAAAGAAAAAGGAAGAAGCTGAACAGAAAGAAAAAGAAAGAAAAATCCCCATCGCCATCTTCCTCCACCGTCGCCGCCTCATCCACCGCCCCCGCTGCCTACTCCGCACCAAATACAGCCTTCTCCGCCGCCGCTGCGTGCTCCGCTCCAAGTACAGCCTGCTACGCCGCCCGCCGCTACTGCCTGCTCTGCTCTGCAGCCGCTACCTTCTCTGCTCTTCTGCCTCCAAGGTAAGTTGCTTCTTTTTTTTCTGTTTTGTTTTTTGTTATCATTTTTTATTTTATATGTTTTATTATTTTTATATATTTGTATTTTTTTTTTGTATAGGTTTGTTGTGATGAAATTATTATATTATTAATTTTCAAGATTAAGGTTTAGTGTTTGTTTAGGAATTAGAGTTTGAACTGAGGGTTAATTAGGAATTAATTTACAATTAGGGTACAATTTAGGATTAATTATGTAATTAGGGTTCAATTTAGGATTAATTATATAAATAGAGTCCAAATAAAAATTAATTTATAATTAGGGTTCAATTTAGGAATAATCAATTAATTAGGATTTAATTTAGGATTAATTATGTAGTTATGATCTAATTTAGGAATAATTAAGTAATTAGGGTTTAATTTAGGAATAATTGGGTAATTAGGGTTCAATTCAGGAATAATCAATTAATTATGGTTCAATTTAGGAATAATTACATAATTAGAATTCAATTTAGGAATAATAAATTAATTAGGGTTCAATTTAGGAATAATCACATAATTAGGGTTCAATTTAGGAATAATCAATTAATTAGGGTTCAATTTAGGAATAATCAATTAATTCAGGAATAATTACATAATTAGGGTTCAATTTAGGAATAATCAATTAATTAGGGTTCAATTTATTAGTAATTACTTAATTAGGGTTCAATTTAGGAATAATAAATTTATTAAGGTTCAATTTAGTAGTAATTACATAATTAGGGTTCAATTTAGGAATAATCAATTAATTAGTGCTCAATTTAGGAATAATCACATAATTAGTGTTCAATTTAGGAATAATTATATAATTAGGGTTCAATTTACGAATAATTATGTAATTAGGGTTCATACAATTAAGTTTGGGTAGATTCTGTAGTAGACTTGTCTATAAAGAGCGCATACAACATTCATACAGAGATTGTCCCCCTCAAACTCCCTCCCCATGTCGGCTCCAAACATCTATAATTCACCAATAGATACAGTCGATGAAGACGTTTTTTTTAAGTGACCATGCTAGCAAGGAGCCGTTTGATTTTTGGAGCAGACATGGTGAGGGTGGTCGAGGAAAACGATGACCTGTATTCGAATATTATGTGACTCTTTATAGACAACACGTGTCTACTTTAGAATCTACCTAACTAGAAACAATCTTGTATTAGGGTTTATCATTGTATTAACTTAGATTATTAGGGTTTGCTTTCAAATTTAGATAAACTTTAAGGCAAATTATATTGTGATATATGCATCTATGCACCCATTATATTGTATATGTATTGTTCATGCATGGGAGGCCGTGGTGATCGGCCGGGGTTTAATTTTGTTTATATATATTATTGTCATTGGTGTTGTTGGTTGTATACCGTCGGATGTTGACGTGGGTTACGGCGCCGGCTGGGAGGTGTTGACCCTCCAATAGCGGGTTTTCAATTTTTTTTCTAAAAACGTGATAGGGTGTCACGTGATTATATTTAAATTTTCAAAATATTTTTCAAAAATGTGACGGTGGTAATTGCTTATTTGGAACTTTGGCGAAGTGACGCGATGCATATAGATCACTTGTTTGAGAATTAATATCAAATCAAAAAA
>BMAC01000010.1:1236272-1281386 GCA_014905375.1 Phtheirospermum japonicum
CGTAGGGTGGTTTTGACCTAATTTTGATCGAAAAATATCAACGAGCACGTGCGTATCCACACGTGTCGTGTTGATTCGACCAACAACGACATACGATCGATTGATGAATTCCTTTCGATTGGAAACATGAAGCGACAATCGTCGTGATTAGCCGAAGGGTCGAGGGGTGTCGTCTCGGCGTCGTGGAACCACGAGGGTTGGACGTCGATCGTTTAGTACGCGTTTTCTATTTTTTTTTCGATTTTAAATGAAAAATGGAAAAAAATCGAAAAAATAGAAAAATTAGTAAAAAAAAAATAGAAACGAAGCCAAGAAATTACGACCGGGGCAGGGAGGGGTGAGTCTCGGCGTCGTGGAACCACGAGGGTCGGGTGTCGATCGTTTAGTATGCGTTTTCTATTTTCTTTCGATTTTAAATGAAAAATGGAAAAAAAACTCGAAAAAAATAGAAAAATTAGTAAAAAAAATCGAAACGAAGCCCTCGGTTTTACGACCGGGGAGGTGAGGGGTGCGTCTCGGTACCCTAGAAACAAATCTTATTTTTTTCCTATTTGTTTCTATTTATTTCCTTTTTTTTAATTTTTTTAAATAAGAAAAATCGAGGGAATTCCATTCCACTCGGTTTGAAACCGAGGGAATGGCTATTCCATCGGTTTAAAACCGAGGGAAAGGTATTCCCTCGGTTTTTCTAATTAAAAAAATATCAATAAATTAGAAAAAAACAGAGGGTCGGGCTAGCCCTCGGTTTTCCGAGGGGCCAGGGCCCTCGGTTTTCCGAGGGGGTCGCACTCCCCTCGGAAATTAGACCTAGTAATAAGTAGATGCCTTTCCTATTTGCGCCGCACGACAGAAAGAAAAAGGAAGAAGCTGAACAGAAAGAAAAAGAAAGAAAAATCCCCATCGCCATCTTCCTCCACCGTCGCCGCCTCATCCACCGCCCCCGCTGCCTACTCCGCACCAAATACAGCCTTCTCCGCCGCCGCTGCGTGCTCCGCTCCAAGTACAGCCTGCTACGCCGCCCGCCGCTACTGCCTGCTCTGCTCTGCGCAGCCGCTACCTTCTCTGCTCTTCTGCCTCCAAGGTAAGTTGCTTCTTTTTTTTCTGTTTTGTTTTTTGTTATCATTTTTATTTTATATGTTTTATTATTTTTATATATTTGTATTTTTTTTTTGTATAGGTTTGTTGTGATGAAATTATTATATTATTAATTTTCAAGATTAAGGTTTAGTGTTTGTTTAGGAATTAGAGTTTGAACTGAGGGTTAATTAGGAATTAATTTACAATTAGGGTACAATTTAGGATTAATTATGTAATTAGGGTTCAATTTAGGATTAATTATATAAATAGAGTCCAAATAAAAATTAATTTATAATTAGGGTTCAATTTAGGAATAATCAATTAATTAGGATTTAATTTAGGATTAATTATGTAGTTATGATCTAATTTAGGAATAATTAAGTAATTAGGGTTTAATTTAGGAATAATTGGGTAATTAGGGTTCAATTCAGGAATAATCAATTAATTATGGTTCAATTTAGGAATAATTACATAATTAGAATTCAATTTAGGAATAATAAATTAATTAGGGTTCAATTTAGGAATAATCACATAATTAGGGTTCAATTTAGGAATAATCAATTAATTAGGGTTCAATTTATTAGTAATTACTTAATTAGGGTTCAATTTAGGAATAATAAATTTATTAAGGTTCAATTTAGTAGTAATTACATAATTAGGGTTCAATTTAGGAACAATCAATTGATTAGGGTTCAATTTAGTAATAATCACATAATTAGGGTTCAATTTTGGAATAATCAATTGATTAGGGTTCAAATTTAGTAGTAATTACATAATTAGGGTTCAATTTAGGAATAATCAATTAATTAGTGCTCAATTTAGGAATAATCACATAATTAGTGTTCAATTTAGGAATAATTATATAATTAGGGTTCAATTTACGAATAATTATGTAATTAGGGTTCATACAATTAAGTTTGGGTAGATTCTGTAGTAGACTTGTCTATAAAGAGCGCATACAACATTCATACAGAGATTGTCCCCCTCAAACTCCCTCCCCATGTCGGCTCCAAACATCTATAATTCACCAATAGATACAGTCGATGAAGACGTTTTTTTTAAGTGACCATGCTAGCAAGGAGCCGTTTGATTTTTGGAGCAGACATGGTGAGGGTGGTCGAGGAAAACGATGACCTGTATTCGAATATTATGTGACTCTTTATAGACAACACGTGTCTACTTTAGAATCTACCTAACTAGAAACAATCTTGTATTAGGGTTTATCATTGTATTAACTTAGATTATTAGGGTTTGCTTTCAAATTTAGATAAACTTTAAGGCAAATTATATTGTGATATATGCATCTATGCACCCATTATATTGTATATGTATTGTTCATGCATGGGAGGCCGTGGTGATCGGCCGGGGTTTAATTTTGTTTATATATATTATTGTCATTGGTGTTGTTGGTTGTATACCGTCGGATGTTGACGTGGGTTACGGCGCCGGCTGGGAGGTGTTGACCCTCCAATAGCGGGTTTTCAATTTTTTTTCTAAAAACGTGATAGGGTGTCACGTGATTATATTTAAATTTTCAAAATATTTTTCAAAAATGTGACGGTGGTAATTGCTTATTTGGAACTTTGGCGAAGTGACGCGATGCATATAGATCACTTGTTTGAGAATTAATATCAAATCAAAAAATTTGAAACTAAGTTAGGAATTATTCCAATATCCCTTAGACCCGTTTGAGATTTAGTATCAAATATAGAGTTTGATACTAAATTTCGAATTGTCCCATTTTTGGACAGTTTGAGAATGTGACTTGTAGTGTGGTTATCTTATGTGTATGTTTTTTTTTAGTTTTGAAATTTCGGTTTCTGCATCTCTCTAAATGTTCTCGGGTGCACTGAAATATACGTGCACTACGAGAACTGAGGGGAGATGCTGCCGAAATTTTGAATCTAAGAAAAATGCATATTTTAAGATAATACATACTACTAAATGTCACGTTCTTGAATGGGATAGAAGCCTTACCAATTATAACTCGAATTACTCATTGTAAAATGCACGTATTATTATCTAATAATTATATCAGATGCCGAGAGGTCGAGTTTCCAGCAGCATAGGTCGATCAGATATAGGGTCGGCTAATTGTTTAGCTGATTTCGACACCGACTATATGGGTCTCGGTACTGATCATTCACCGCAGACACCTTATCAGATACCGACGCAGACCCCGACACCGACGTCGCATACACCATCACAGACACTACAAAAAAATAACAGTTTTTCGAGGGAAAATCCGAGGGAATTGACTTCCCTTGAAAATTTTCGAGGGAAAATCGAGGGACAGTTAAATCCCTCGGTTTTTTTCGAGGGAATATCAACCTCTCGGAATTTTCTTCGGAAATACGGGTGCCAAAATATGCCGCCATAATTTTCGAAGGACAAATCGAAGGATGACCGACGGAATAGTTTACTAGGGAAGTCGTCCCTCGGAAAACCGAGGGATCTTTACTTCCCTCGGTTTGAAACCGAGGAAAATATCATTCCCTCGATTTTATTTTTTTATTTTTTAAAAATATTAATTAAATTTCTAAAGGAATATGATTTCCCTTGGAATCATTTCCGAGGGATTATGGATTCCCTCGGAATGATTCCGAGGGAATTGAATTCCCTCGAAAATTTAATTAATATTTTAAAAAAAAAACCGAAAAAATAAAAAAAGTCGGAAAAAATAGAAAAAAATAATTAAAAAATAGGATTTATTTCCGGGATGCCGAGGCGCACCCCTCCCTGCCCCGGTCGTAATTTTTTGGGTTTTGTTTCTATTTTTTTACTATTTTTTCTATTTTTTGGGTTTTTTTCCCATTTTTCATCTAAAATCGTAAAAAATAGAAAAATCGTAAAAACGAAACCGATCCTATCATCCTAGGCACATGGGGTGGTTTTGACCCCAAATTCAATTGAAAAATACCAACGCTCACGTGTCGTTGGATTCGACCAACAACAAGATACGATCGATCGATGAACTCCCTCGGTTGGAAACGCGAAGCGACGTAGCGTCGTGATTTTTCCATATTAGAGGAGGGGTGCGTCTCGGCGTCGTGGAACCACGGAGGTTGGGCGTCGATCATTTAGAACGCGTTTTCTATTTTTTTTTTATTTTTAAAAAATGGAAAAAAACTAAAAAAAATAGAAGAATTGGTAAAAAAATAGAATCGAATCCCATCATTTCACGACCGGGGCGGGGAGGGGTGCGCCTTGGCGTCGTGGAATCACGGGGGTCGGGCGTCGATCGTTCCGCACGCGTTTTCTATTTTTTTTCGATTTTAAATAATAAAATAGAAAAATACTCGAAAAAATAGAAGAATTAGTAAAAAATAGAAACGAATCCCATCATTTCACGACCGGGGCGGGGAGGGGTGCGCCTCGGCGTCGTGGAACCACGGGGGTCGGGCGTCGATCGTTTCGAACGCGTTTTCTATTTTTTTTCGAGTTTAGATGAAGAATGGAAAAAACTCGAAAAAAAAAAAAATTAGTAAAAAATAGTAAGAAGACCCAAGAAATTACGACCGGGGCGGGGAGGGGTCGGCGTCCCGGAAATAAATCCTATTTTTTTTCTAATTTTTTCTATTTATTTAGATTTTTATTTTATTTTTTGATTCCGAGGGATTTTTCATTCCCTCGGAAATTTCAAAAAACAAAAAAAAAATTGTAAAAATTGAAAAAAAATAGAAAAATCATAAAAACGAAATCGATCCTATCATCTTAGGTACGATGGGGGTACATCACGACGGCAGTTGGTCTCACCGCCGAGGGGTAGTTGGTCTCATCGCCGAGGGGTGGAGTTCATGTTTATATTGCAGGGGAAAAGTAAGTAAATCAATGATTTTAAATTTGTAATTATAATTATGATTAAATTTTATTCGTAACAAAAAAAGAAAAAAAAACACAATTGAGTACAGGCTGCACAGCAGACGAGCAAGGTGAGCACTATACTCCGGGAGATTTTTGAGAAGGAACTCCATCCCGCCGGGTGTGCTATAAGGCGGTCCCTAAGGAGACTAAGGAGTTCTGGTGGGAGATGTTTAAGGTAATTATTATTTTATGTCCAAATTTGTTAATATTTACCGTAACTACACAATCATATGTATCAGTTGAATTGTAATTATTATTTTATTTTGCAGGAGGTTTGGTATATGGACTCGGAGGAGTATTGTGATAGACAGATACATGATGTATTTTTTCGGATGATCGGGGAGATCTACGGGAGGCAGCTGAACGAGTATAAGCAGTTTATTGCTGCCTATGCTGGTCAGAGGCCATCATGCCTTCTCGAGTAGGTCTATAGGTAAACGATTCTGTTATATGTTTTCTTATTAAATTAAAAAACATAATGCTTTGGATATCGTAAGTAATTTTAAAATATAATAATATAATATTTATTTATTTGTTTAGTTATAATGTTAATTATTTGAAAATTCTATTTGGATACATGAGCGGGAGACGGGTGAGCCGGCTAAGGTGTACGATCTTCTTGTACGTACGCACCAAAATAAAGACGGCGCGTGAATTGATACGAGATCTAGTCTTATTAATGTGAGTCTCTTTCTTATTTTTAACTTATTCTATGATTTTAATGTAAATTTTTAATAACGAGTTGTATTTCAGGAGGAGTACGAGCGACAGCTGACCCAGGAAAAGGAACGTGCGTCTTCCCAGGAAGCGAGTAGCGAGGTTGACCATGACCGGGTTTTCTTAGGCATCGTCGGGTCGAGCAAGGGACGACATTACGGCACCAACGCGTATAGAAAAGTGGTGGCTGCTGCAAAGGGTTTTTTCACAGACCGCTCTTCTTCCACCTCTTCCCAGGCTGATAGGACCCACGTTAGAGAGCTCGAGGCGCAGCTCCAGGCTCAGAGAGTGGAGCTCGAGGCGATGCAGCAGCAATACGCCGAGTCTCAGCGACGACGTGCGGAGGAGCTTGAGGAGCAGCGCCTGCCGTGGGAGGCAGAGCGCGAGGATCAGCACCGACAGCAGGAGGCATTTCAGGCGCGGATGGATGCCCTGATGGCTGACCTGTATGCTCGTTTCCAGTAGCACCCCCCTTCCCATCCATATGACAGTTTGATTTTTATATAAATTTTATTACTGTGTCGAACGCATGTAATAATTCTTAAGTTTCCAAATATTTTTATAATAATTGGTTTATTTTTGTTGTCTTTTCATTAATGATTTTTTTTTTAAAATTTTTAGGGGATTTTAATAATTGAACAGGAATTAAAATTAAAATTAAAAATTTAAAATTATTAAACAAAAATAAAAACCGAGGTGAAAATCCCTCGAAATAAAAAAAAATTATTAAAAAAAATAAATACCAAGGGGAAAATCCCTCGAAATAATCAAAAATCGAGAGAATAGTCTGCCCTCGGTATTCCGAGGGAAAAAAATCCCGCGGTATTCCGAGGGAAATATTCCCTCGGAAAAACGAGTGTACGTACCCTCGGAATACCGAGGGGATCGTCCCCTCGGTTTTTCCGAGGGTTGTACGTTGAATTTTTCCGAGGGAATGTTCCCCTCGGTTTTTCCTTCGATTTAATTTTTCGAGAAAATTGCCCCTCGAAATTTTTTTACCGAGGAGGGTTTTTCCGAGAAAATTATTCCCTCGATTTCGCCCAAAACCAAGGGATCTCATCTCAAAAACCGAGGGAAAAATCCCTCGAAAAACTGCTTTTTTTTTTTTGTTGTTGTGGATGCACAGCTCATTTGGAACTTATAAATTGAAATCTTTGTCTTCAGATGGCCAAGAAATGAATTTATGGGACTAAAAGCGCCAACTTTTTTCAGCTAGTGATTCAAAAGTACTTTGGAACGATTTTGAATAGGCACTATCTGAAGCAAGAGAACAAGTAGAGTGATATATAGAGGATTTCAACTGCGGAATTAGGTATTTTAATGTCAATGCTTGCTTTGGTAGTTTGATTTGGAATCACTACAAAAAAAACAGGTGAATGCAGACGGGCATATCCGTCGTAACGTATTTATCGACAAATTTGCCGACGGACACTACTTATCGGCATTTTTGGTATCAGTAACTATATGCCGATGGGTAAAGCTTGTCGGGAAGTCCCTGGCTGCCGACCGACCACCGTCGGCAAGTGCTGACGGATAACCAACGAGGAGGGCACGTCGACAAATTCCGACGCCCTATATACCTACAGCCCGTCGGCATTTTCTATTACTTACTTTTATTATTTTACAATTATCTCATTGTACATGTTCATTTCATACGGGAGATGTCAAAAAATCAAAATAAATATCAAACATAAAAAGTTGCAAGTGCCAAAATTTTTGAATTATATATGACACATAAATAACATTCTGAAATGTATGAATCAGGTTTAAATCAAATATCAAATATAAATATTTAGACAAAATATTTCTTAACCTAACCCTACTACTCTACTGGAGGATCAGATGGAGGTTGTTAAGGTCGAGGCGCTCTCATCATTGTGGCGACCTCCTCCATCACTTGCGATGGGGCATCACCTGTGTAACGCCCCAAATTATGTGACTACCTAAAAAAGCTCAATAGATTTGATTGGTAAATTCATACCAATAAGGTGCATCTTCTTTTCTGGTAGCCCTCTCATCGAAACTCCAATGTTAAGCGTGCTTGGCCTGTAGTAGAGGTGAGATGGGTGACCCCCTGGGAAGTCTTTCCAGGGTGCGCGTGAGTGAGAACAAAGCGCGTTAGAAAAGACTTGTGTTTGTTGGGATTGCCAAACTTAACAACCCATCTTGATTCATTATTTTCATTAAAGAGTTTAGGTGAACTGCATCATTTTTTTGATAACGAGGTCATTCACACAATTCAGACTCTGCATTTAAATAAGGGGAAGTACATTATAGATCTCTTGGAAAGAGTACATTATAGATCTCTTGGAAAGAGCGCCACTACTACAAAAAATGCCTTTGGAACTGGGGAATAGGCATCGGTTGTTACTAACAACCGATGTCAAAGATCGCACATGGTCTTTTTTATAATTAAAAAAAGTTATAGGATCGGTTGTTCCCCAGAAACCGATGCCTATAGTCAGGCGGATTTTTTTTGTAATAAATAAAAATTTTATGCATCGGTTTTCTAAAACAACCGATGCCTATATAGTACGGGAAAAATTAATAGCATCAGTTATTAAAAACAACCGATGCCCATAATGATAAGAAAATCCAAAAATTTTCATTAGAATACATAGGCATTGGTTTTGGTCAACAACCGATACCTATAACAGAACACGAGCATCGGTTCATTATTTACAATCGATGCCTATGTATCAACGGAAATCAAATTGAGAATCTGGTGAAATCTCTTCACATTCGCAGCAAATTGGAATATTGCCTGAATTAAAATCTCAATTCAGTAATTACGCTCCATAACTTCAACGAGATCATCATCGTCATCCGTCTCAAAAGGTTAGTTTCATTTACTTCTCTAAATTCTCTAATTTTCGATCAGTTCTAACTCTAATTCGCAAAATACCCTAATTCCCAGTCAATCTGAGCTCCAGTTCCCCAATTGCGCTAATTTCCCGATCAACTTCGTCTTACAGTCCCATCAATACCTTAATCTCCCGATAAATTTTGATCTCAAGTTCCCTAATCACCCTCAATCTCCGTTCCTGCTCAGGTGTATTGATAATTCTCAAGATTCCGGCCACCGCTGGGAGGGTTCGCATGCCAGATTCCTTCAATCTCTGCAGATTCTTCATCTCTTTTGGGTAAATTTTCTGACACGTGCCTTTTCCCCTTCCTTTTTGCCTTTTCTACTTCTGGACAAGTTCTTCTTATCCAAAAATCTGAAAGAACCGACCAGTTTTGAAGAATCAAGTTTAGTTTAATTATTTTACTTTGATGATCTAATGGGTAAATAATTTGTGAATTTGGATTTTTGGGATTTGGGATGATTGATATTGAGATTTAGGGGTTTTATAAGTGATTGTTTGATCTTGATTCCTTCTGAACTGCGTGAAAGGTGATTGTAAAAATAACTTAACAGACAAAATTTTTATTTCCCGAATTGCCACTGGCAATTATTATAAATTTTGAGATATTATTAATTGAAACATATTGATCATTTTCCACTATTGCTTCTTAGTCTGCATTATAGGTTGGCTAACAAAGATTCTCAGAGGCACCAGTCACAGAATCTCAAAAGGCCAATATCATGGTAAATATGAAGACGATGCAATTTGGGAAGGACCTTCTACTTCAGTGGTAATCATCGATTTCGACTCATTTGCAATATCTATCCAAACATAATATATACAATCTGATCGGGTTTTTTTGATTTTTGACCCTGATGCTAATAAGGTTTGTGTCATTACCAATAGCTTCTTTTAGCAGCAGCTTTTAATTAATTTATTTTTTTGAGTTATTATTATTATTATTATTATTTATTTTTTTGGCAGAATCGACCTCCGAAAAGAAAGATTCAGCCCTTGTAAATGTCCATTCAATTGTATAATTATGGAGAAGGGTGGGTGTTGTGGGTTTGTGCTTTGTAAATTATTGGATTTTCTAAAAAATAGATTTAAATATAAAAAGGATTTCCAGATTTTATTATTTTGATTTTTTCGATTTTGTGTGTGTGTTTTAATTTTGTGGGTCTAGTTTGATTTAGGGTTGTGATAATTTGGGTGCAGGTTGATGGGAAAAGTAGCTTCATATAAATGCCACAAATGGGTCTTCAAAGAGCCAACAGAATGTGAACCAAATATTTCTAACTACTGGCAGAGTTCATTTGATGCTGTAAGTTTTGATCTTTGGGAGTGTGGTGATGGGTTGAGGAAAGTGGACTTTCAATGTCCCAATTATTGTTGTCATAAAACTTGCTACTGTGTTAAAATGATTGATGAATTAGTTATTGGTTTGATTTTTATTTATTAATTGCAGCTACCTCCAGAGTGGAATGAACAGTTTGAGTCAGACATTCAAGTTAGAATCATCAGTAGTTCACAACAGTTTGATTTGCCTTTTTTTTTGGTTGACTTCATTGTTCATTCTATTTTATTTTTTGAATAAAAGAAATTAAATGAGTTTTTTTTTTTTTTAATTTTACTATTCAATTGCTTTTTATCAGACTATAGCTGTTATTCAAGCTGGACATGGCCTTCTGCAGCTTGGTTCCTGCAAGATTGTGAGTTTCCTCTACTTTTAGTTTCTCAATTTTCTCATTTACACTTAATAATTTCATTTTATATATTTGGTTTATAATGCAACATGAACTGCAATAAAATAGAGAGTATTTCTACATTTAGGCTGAATTTCTTCTCGTATTTGCGACTTTTAGTTGTAATAATATCATATAGTGAAGCCTGATCATGGAGTTTGAAACTTACATTGGATGATAATTATTGTAGCTTTTGTTCTTCTATGCTCATATCATCCGTTGAATGAAATTCTTATTAATCGTGTGTTGGTTCTTGTTTGATAAATTATATTCAAAGGGCAAAATCGATGCGTATACATACACATTAGACATCGGTTTAACCAAACCGATGCCTATATCTATACATTAGGCATCGATTTTGGTCAAACAACCGATGCTTATGTCGGTTATTAGCATCCGTTGTTTGAAAAAACCGATGTCAATATCTTTTATAGGCATCGGTTTTCTATGATAGGTTTGGATAAATTACAGAGTCAAATAAAATTAGATAAATAATATTCTCCATTATATTATCCTCATAATATACATCGCATGGATAATTCTTCATAAATGTATATTCTCACCTAACCCAAAATACCAAGTCCACTTTAGGGCATATAGACCAAGCCATTTCTAATTAATGACTTGAATGCATATTCATGAATTAAAGTTGTCAGTGAAAATAGTAAAGAAACATGAACAATATACCAGAGTTATTGTATATGTTGAGAATGAATTGATTTTGGTAACTTATTTAATAATTCAAATCATTATGGACATTGTCTCAAGTTTGTCCACTGACTACAGATGAATTAATTAGATTGTCCGTTACTGAATTCAGGAAACAATTGGGATGATAATTACTACTTCAATTCTTCAAGAAATAAGAAGACAGCTGCGTCTATTAACCATTATTCCCACATTCGTTGAATATAGATATGTGAGATATAAATATTCAATTAATTGTGGAAGCTGGAAGGTCAATGTAAAAAACAGAGTCCTGGAATCTGGATGGACAGACTCTTGGTTAACTTTTTTGGCCCTACAAAAATCGTGGATGCACTAAATCTCGATGTCATCTGACTGAATATTCTATTAGTCTCCTACACTCAACACAATGTCTGATGGTGAGGATGTTAAGTTCTCTTTCAAAGTAATGATAAATAAGCAGAAAACGAAGGTACTTTATGCAGAAGTCGACAGTGTTTTCGCTGACGTTTTGTTGAGCTTTCTAACGTTGCCGTTGGGAACGATTGTGAGAATCCTGGGGAAGCACTATGGAGACAAGGCGCCTGTCATCGGAAGCTTAACCACTTTGTACAACGGCTTATCGAATCTGAGCAGTGACCATTTCTGGACAGAGAGTGGGAAGCAGATGCTCCTCAATCCAAGAAAATCAATCCTAAATGAGCGTTGTAAGCTGAAACTCAATTTTGACGACACTCAACCGACAAAGGGCTTCTATTGTGCAGACAAGGATTGTAGTTTAAAGAGATTCCCAAATATAGGCATTTATTATAATACTTCAAAATGCGATTGCGGCAAATCTGCATTGAGCAAAGAAACACCTATAAGTGATCCAAAGACTGAAGATGCTGAGGATGGTGATTGTGGAGTTTTTACTAAAAGTAAAGCGTATTTCATAATCACTGATGATCTGAAAATATTTCCTAGCGAGACTGGATACGTATTAGATATTTTCAGAAGTCTAGGCATTACAGGCACTGATGGAACCGAGCTAAGGAATGTGACTTTTGGATTCAACGAGGTAAATTATGATCTTGCTTCTGTATAATTGTATTAATGAACCTTTCTTAATTAGTACTATTAGTTTGATCAATATTCTACTATTTAATTCTTCGTATTCTTTTATTTTTTATATGTTTCTTAGGTTATTGATTTGCTCAGGTGGTCATTACTTTCTCCAACTCCACTCACAGACCTCATTCTCAATAAAAGAAAGCTGGACCATGTTAGCATGAAATGTGAGACTGGTGCAGGTACTTTAGTGGGTGATCAGATCGAGAAACAGACTATTGAAGGTAAGAAGATGGTTGTGAAAGTCATTTACCGAGAATCTACGAATAAATTACTGCTTGCTGAGGCTGATGGTGATTTTGTGGAATATCTTTTTACTTTACTCACCATTCCCCTTGGAGGGATTGAGTGCCTTTTGAGCAGTAGCACCACTCTTAGGAATATAGACAATCTATATAGGACATAGCAAATATTAATTGTGACAAGTATTTAAAGAAAGATATAAGAACCATGCTACTCGAGCCGAAGCTACATCGCTCTCGTTGAAGAAAGTTATACGTATTCATGTGGAGATGTATTGGTTTCTTCTGTGAAGTCGCCAAAAGGACCTGGAAATTATGTTAAAGGACCAAACATGTACATGGTAACCGATGATTTAACTGTGACACCTTTGTGTACAGCCTCTAGCATTTCCATTATCGATCGGCTGAAAGTTCCGTTGTCTGATGTCAAGGAACTTGAGCTGGACATTGGGTTGAATGAGGTAATTAGTCGTGTTTCCAATAATGAGATTGTATCGTAAACTTATCATTACTTTGATATATGCTGATAAGACTGAGACTTACTTTTGTTGGTGCAGGCTCTAAGCATTTTAAAAGCACCTCTTACATCGGCTTCGGCATTAACGGATGGCCTCATCAATCCCGCATTAATGAAACAACCCAAGCTAGAACACTGAGGATTATATGTACTCGTTTTAATAAGAAAACTCTTTTTTAGCCTTTTTTTTCTTCTAAAATATAGGTCCATTCTTGTAGCGGAATCATGATTTGGATTGAGTTCGGTCGAGAAACACATTCATGGGAATCGAGAAATGATTTATAGGGCCAGTAATTATTTTGTGTATTTTATAATTGTGCTAAAACATCTCTAATGCAAAGTTGTTGTGAGGGTAAATTTATTTTCAAATCACGGAAAGTAACAACAATTCACATTTTTCTCTTTAATATTATAATCTTGATAACATGTATTTATTAAGTTGTTAAGATTTTGCATTGGAGATATATTTAGTATTTTAAATGTTGTGGAGTTAATATTTATCTTATGTTGACTTATAAAGCATTTATTAGTAGTCATTTCATTTGGCAAAATTTAATCTTCAACAACAAGCTAGCATCGGTGATGATATAACAATTTTTGAAGTGGGTAAGTTGCTCACCAAACATGAAAGATGTATGGTTGCAATATTGATTAGTCAAACATGAAAAAACCTAATTTTATATTTTTTTTATAAATGAATGGTAACCTGTCATCATACTAACACTTCATAATAACTTATTTATTTATGAGAAGGATGAATTTATGAACAAATGGAAATACTATTTGCTGAAAATACGCAAGAAGTCTTTTTCAATAATTTTTTATCCAGTAAGATTTTTCTTTCTTTTTTTTTATTTTACAAAAAATAAAAGTAATTTTGTTTAATAAGTAACAAATAATTCATCCATCTAAAAAAGATAGACATGTTTTTAATTTTCATCCATCCATAAATAATAGACATGTTTACCTTTTTTAAAATTCGAATATCATAAAAAAAAGACTAGAATACCTCTATTTAATTTATTTTATTAATTAAAATACTAAAAATTATAGATAAAATAAGAAAAATAGTAAAAAATTTACAATTCTAGTTACAATCATTTTGTCTTCTTAACATGCATATTTTGTCCGTCTATCTATCTTTTTGGATTGTGGGAGTACATAACAACAACATTTTGGATATGAAACGAGAAATTCATAATATAAATCCATTTGAAAAAGTTCTTACTCGTGTCAAAGTTTCTAAATTCTAAACAAAGCTTCTCCAGAGTCGGTCCTTACTCCACCCTCACTCTCTGCCTCTGCTTCCGGTCACCGCCGACGCTCCAGCTCCAGCCCCAGCATCAATTGTTTATTCAAACATAAGGTATTCCAAAATCCCTAAAATTGGATAACCATAGCACCCAGATTATAATACAACATTCCATAAGGGTTTATTACAAAAAATGGTACTTTGTGCATTAGTTCATGAATCTGGCAGAATTTTGTATATATATCGTACTATATCTTGTTAGAAATCATGTTGGGTTTGATTATATCACTTCGCAGGAATCAATTTTTATTTGGTTTATGTAAAGAATTATAAGTACTAAAATTATTGTGACTCTAAATGATGCATGTTGCTCTACTTGGAGGAGATGGATTTTGACCTTGTAATTGAAATTTTCTTCAAGAACCAGAGAGCGAAGAGTATTTCGGGCGATCAAATTGACGAACAGAGTAATTCGACTGAATGCAGAGTGCCTATTGGGTGGTAGCTGATGAAAAGCACAGGAACAAACTTAGAAAATCTAAGGACAGCTTGTTGGGTGTTAATTAAAAGAGATTAGATGGTTTGGATGGTCTTTTGTTTTTCCTTCCTAGATTTGTACTCACCAACAAAAAAAGGGGGATAAAATCAGACATAAATAATATTCTCCATTATATTTTCCTCGTAATACATCACATCTTCCAATAACTCTTCATAAATATATTCTCTCTGTCTACTTAACCCAAAACACCCAAGTCAACTTTAGGGCCTATAGACCAAGCCGTTTAAGGTGAGTGGGTGAATCATACTCATGAATAAAAGGTACTGTACATCAGTGAAAATAGTAAAGATAAATGAACAATGTACCAGAGTTATTGTATTTATATTTTGAAGAATGAATTGAATTTAGTAATTAATTCTATAATTAAATCCTTGGAGTGTCAAAAAAAAGGAGAGAATAATGGACATTGTATCAAGTCCATTAAATGCTGATGAATTAATTAGATTGTTTATGAATGAAATATAAGGAGTTGAGGTAATACTCCATCAATCCCGGTCTATAGTCATTGTATCTATCTTATTTTTTTATTAAAAAATATCTAATTTTAGTTGTCACATTTATATTTTTAATAGTGACTTAATATTATTTTTCCCTTTCTCAATAAAAACTAAATATTATTTTATTTCATAGGTCTCGTTTTATTTGTCTCATTTAAATTATTTTTTATCGTATTCTATCTCACATTTACATATTCAAGAAAGAGTTAATATTACTTTTTAATTTCCCTATAAGAAATACTCTCTCCGTCTCGTTCTATTTGTCGTAATTTGGATTTTCCTATCCTGTTTTATCGATCGTATTTATCTTTTCAAAAGAGAATCATCGTTCATTTTTACTTTCCCAATAAGAATTAAATGTTACTTTATAAATTTTACCCCTATTTTTATTAATTCACACTTTTAATTATTTTAAACAAAAATGATATTATGTCATTTGATAACTATAATTATAACACCAATTATTTTTCTTAATCTATGTTAAATGGTCAATTGCGATAGATAAAATGGGACGAAATGAGTAAATGTTACTATACTATTTTTTCACATCTTTTTATTATTTCACACTTTTAGTTCTTCTAAACAAAACAGACTTTAGAAAAGTGGTTCAGGTAGCTCAACTAGTTAGAGCAAAGGATTGAAAATGATATTATGATAATTTAATATTTATAATTATAACACCAATCATCTTTCTTAATCTTCGTAAAATGGTCGATCATGACAGATCGAATGTGACGAAGTGAGTACTAATTTTAGCTCTCCCTTTATTATTTCACACTTTTAGTTTTTCTAAACAAACAAATATTATGGTCATCATTTGATACCTGTAATTATCATACTATTTCATCTGTCCCGTTTCATCTGTCGCAATTTAGAAATTTTTATATCACATTTTAATTATCACATTTATATTTTCAAGAGAGAACAATTGTTATTTTTTACTTTCTCAGTGAAGGGTAAACTTGGAATTAATGGCAATAAATTACCTTAAAAACATAAATCGACTTACATTTTGCTAAAAAAAATGAAGGCACCCAAAACGTCTTTGAATTTTAAATTTTAACATGAGAGAGTAATTTTTCTCCTACCTTTGTTATTTCACGTTTTTTATTATTTTAAATAAAAATATATTATAATTATTTTATACATATACGTATAATACCAAACATCATCTTTAATTTTCGTAAAATGATAAATTGCGACCGTTAGAATTTGGATAGGCAGAGTCAATATTCTTAATTTGGGCAAAATGTTCAATCAAGAAGACAGCTGCGTCATCCATAAATCATTAACTACGCATTCATCGAGTCGAGTATAAAAAGTAGTAACGGATATAGGAAAATAATATGGAAGCCGAAAGGTCAATATACAAAATAAGAGCCATGGAATCTGGATGGACAGACGCTTGGATAACTTTTTTGGCCTTTTGAAAAGGGTGAATGTTAAGTTCTCTCTCAATAATTTATTCATCTCCTACCCCCAACACAATGTCTAATACTGAGGATGTTAAGTTCTCTCTGAATGTCGTGATAAATAAACAGAAAACCAAGGTACTATATGCGGAAGTCGATAGTGATTTCGCAGATGTTTTATTGAGCTTCCTGACTTTGCCATTGGGAACGATTGTGAGAATCCTTGGGAAGCACTATGGGGATGAAGCACCTGTCGTTGGAAGCTTAACAACTTTGTACAAAAGCTTATCGAATCTGAACAGTGGCCTCTTCTGCACAGAGAGTTGTAAGCAGATGCTCCTCAATCCAAGAAAATCATTCAAAAATGAGCGTTGTAAACTTAAACTCAATGTCGATGACACTCAGCTGACAAAATGCTTCAAATGCGCAGACAAGGATTGTCCTTATAAAACCCGAAATATGGGATTGTACTACAATACTTCCAAATGCGATTGCGGGAAATTTGCGCTAAGCCAAGAAATAGGAATTTTGGAAGATTTTGATGCTGCAGATGTCAAATATACTAAAAGTACAGCATCTTTCATAATATCGGATGATCTGCAAATATTGCCTAGTGAGACAGGATACGCAATACATATTCTCACATGTCTATACATCAAAGGGACTGATAGTACTGAGCTGATGGATGTTTGGATTCAACCAGGTGAAGTGAATATTTGATTCTGTACTTGAAAGAATCTTGTTTGTATAATTTATTCGTTTCTTTTGATGTTTTTCTTAGGTGATGGACTTGCTCAAGGGGTCATTACTATCAGAGACTCCGTTGACAGACCTCATTCTCAATAAAGGATTGTTGAACTCTACTACCGTCAAATGTGACACATGTATTTTACCGGTTGATCAAGCTGACAAACAGAGCAGCTCTAACGATAAGAAGATGACAGTGAAAGCAATTATGCAAGAATCTACAAATAGATTATTGCTTATTGAAGCTGATGGTGATTTTGTGGATTTTCTTTTTAGCTTGTTCACCATCCCTCTAGGAGCAGTTGAGTGCCTTTTGGGCGGTATCACTACTCTTAAGAATATAGACAATCTATACAGGAGCTTAGGGGATATTAATGATTACAAGTATCTCAAGACCCAAGATACAAAAACCTTGCTACTCGAGCCTCAGCTACCAACTGGTTATGTTTCCAAAGACAAGATTCTCCCTCTAATCGAGGAAAGCCATAAGTTTTATCGTGGGGGTGTCTTCGTTTCTTCTGTTAAGTCTCCAAAAGGACCTGGAAATTATGTTAAAGTACAAAAAATGTATATGGTTACAGATGATTTGACTGTGACACCTTTGTATACGACCTCAAGCATCTCCATTATCAATCGGCTGAAAGTCCCATTGTCTGATGTCAAAGAACTCAAGCTTGACATTGGGTTGAAAGAGGTAAATTTTCTTTTAATTATAAGTGGATCAAATTTTGATCATCACTTCTTATATTACTCATTTTGCTGGTGAAGGCTCTAAGCATATTGAAAGCATCGCTCTCTTACATTGACTTGTGCTTTAACGGATGGCCTCATGATCAAGCCCGCATCAAGGAAAAAACCAAAGCAAGAACATGCATGAAGATGGTCACAGGGGCTCATGAGTATTGTCTACATTACTAGTCTTATTATATTTACTCGCTTTCATATATGATAAAATATTGTAGTACTGTTGCTGAAAACCTTAAATGGCGTATCAATATGTTGGATGTAAGTTTTTTCTAATATAAATTTCCTATTATGTTCTCTATTTCATCTGGTGCTTACTCTAGTAAAAAATGAATTATGAAATCGTGTTGTACGTTTCGCGGCCTTCATCTAATTAGCAATCATTTTGCCTTCCGTTGCATACTATTATATAGATCAAGAAATATTTACTAAAAGTAAAGTATCTTTTTGCCTTTTTTACTTTCACATCTCATCTTTGCGCTTTTTTAACCTCGTTTCTCACCCATGTGCTCGTATAATCTTATAGTTCGGGTTTGGAGATGTTCTTGCTCCAAATAACCTCAACACGAGCAAAAAGTAATATATTCGAAGAAATGAAAAATATGTATTAAAAAAATGATATATATATATATATATATATACTCTTAACATATAAATCACTGCAAAACATGCTTATAATAAGTGCAAAATTAAATTAATTCTAACAACGGGTGATGAATGTGAAATTATAAGTTCAAATCCATCATCCAGCTTTTGTATATGCATCATACATCTTTTGTATATTTGTCATACGTGATTAATATACATATATGATTGATGAATATACCAAACGCCAATGGTAATCGGTGACCGGCGGCGATCGACGACCCATGACGGCTAGTGGTGTGAAAGTGGGTAGTATGAAATTAAGATGAAGTGATATAGATATCGATTTGATCAAATTTGGAAAATGGAAAATGATATTGAAAGAAGAAAGAAAATAAGATCAAATTTGGAAAAAGGAAAATGATATTGAAAGAAGAAAGAAAATAAGTTAATAAGGGTAAATTAATATTCTTATCATCTTATCGAGTAATTGAAATAAAATTTTAATGTATTATTTGGGATACAATGCTTACATATATAGCATATGATCAATGCCAATTAATTCTGTTTAACGTGAGAGAGTGATTTTGATCATCTCAATAGAGCCTATTCGGTGAAATAACTTTCGGTTTTTGTTTGGTTAGCATTTGGTAAGTGTTTCTTTTCATTCATCAAACAAACACTATTTTTTACGCTTATATTCTAGAACACATTTCCTCAAAACATTCTCCAAAGCCCAATCACCTCAATCACCAACCAAACAAAGTTTGAGGGTGTGTTCGAAAATCTATCAACTAAATGACTGTTAAAGCCATGGTAAGATATTGTTTGCTGAAACAGAATATGATTTTGTAGATTTTCTCTGTAGTGACTCACCATCCCTCAGGGAGCCATTGAGTGCCTTTTGGGCGGTAATACTTGTCTCAACAATATAGACAATTTGTACAGAAGCGTGTAAACATTGATGGTGACAAATATTTCAAGAGCAGGGATAGGAAAGCCGTGTTACTCGAATCCCAGCTACTTCCCCTTGTGCATTAGAAAGGTTTATCTACTTCCAAAAGTGCACATGCTTATTATGGCGTGTTGCAACGTTAAGGAACAAAAAATGTACAAGGTAACTGATGATTTAGTTGGATGCTTATCTGTACGGCCTTCAGCTTTTGTCTTCTAAGCCGGCTTCAAGTCTCTTTATCTGATGTAGATGAAGTGGATCTCGAGACAAGGGTTGGATGAAGCAATGTAAATGACTATTTGTGTCATGTATGATTTATTTCAAAAGCGCCCTTGATTATGGTTTTTGTTTGCAAGCTTTAAGCATTTTGAAGGCATCTTTTACATCAGACTTCTGCTCTTGATGAATTCCGTAACAAAGTAACAGCTAAAACAAGGATCACTAAGGCTTGCCATTATGTCCTCATGCAATTATTAATATAAATAAAATTTTCGTCAGTCATTGTTGGTAAATTTATGAACTTTTTCGATTACCGACACCCATCATCCATTGGTGATGGTTAGTCAGCACTCCATTAGTATTGCGGTCGGCACTTACGGCGGTAAAAATTGGCTCGTGTTTACTGATGATTTTTCCAACGGAAAAGTCCATTGCCAATTCCGTCGGTATTTGCTGTATATTGGGAATATTATTTTCAACAATATTTCATTATTTGTAGTTTGCCTTTTTTAGGACTTTAGTATTTTAGGACTCTAGATATCTTTCTTAGTTGGAGTTTAGGATTTTATTTAGTTTCCAAAATACTTAATTAACTTGTTTAACAAGACTATGGGTCTTTATTTAAGAACAGGAATCAAGACGCAAAAAGGGAGGAGGTGACAATTGAAGCAGAACGAGAACGGAACACTCTGAGTTTTGGTGGATAATTAGAAGGATTACTACGTTGCGTAACCAACGGAGAAATTCTACTAACGAAGAAGCAAAGAGTTATTGTGTATCAAGTTTTTGATACTAATTGTTTTCTTATATTACTTTTTGTTAAATATCGTGTTTTGGATCTGAACAATTTGAAAAGTAATATATTTTATGGGTTTGTTCACCCAGGTTTATAAGCTCGATAGCTTATAAACTGAAATTAATTCATGTTTATTTTATTTTTTATTTCCGCTGCTTTCTGAAATTCAGTTTGATGTTAAGTCTGGTGACACTTATCACGAAATATAACATCATACCTGAAAACTGCATATCTACAAAACTACAATTGGCACCAGAGCAGGATACTTAACCTTAAGTATTTCGATCCTTGTTTTGTAGATTTGAATTAATGGACGCTCAAGGTAATACGAGACCCCCAATCCTAAATGGTGAGAACTACTACCTCTGGAAACAGAGGATGCGATGGCACATCAAAAACATTGACGAACGAGCATGGAGAACCATTCTTGTTGGATGGGAGAAACCTCGTGTCACTGCTGATGGTGATGGTGACTCCGTGTTCAAGAAGGAAGAAGACTGGACGGACAATGAAATAGCCATCTCAAACTGGAACTCTAAAACCATTAATACCTTGTGCAGCTATGTTGATGCCAACTACTATAAAGTGATAAAGAACTGTGAGTCTGCTAAAGAAGCATGGGATGTCCTTCAAAGGGTATGCGAGGGAACTGCAAGTGTAAAGAGATCTCGCCTAAGAATGCTCACCACAACGTTCGAAACCATGAGAATGGGTGACAAAGAATCGGTTGTGGAATATGCGATGAGACTCTCTGACATTTCAAGTGAAATTGGAAACCTCGGCGAGCCCATGTCGAATGCACGTCTTGTTGGAAAACTTCTCAGATCCATATCAAAGAAGTTCAATATGAAGGTGGTTGCAATTGAGGAATCCAAAGATACCGACAAACTAGTCTATGATGACTTAGTCGGTGCACTCAAAACGTATGAGATGGAGCATATGGACCTGCATTCCAAGGAGATGAATGTTGCTGTCACTTCAGATATTAGCTCAAAAGATGAAGATGAAGATACTAACTGGAAAGAGCTTTTTGAGAAATTTGAAAGAACCACACTTGGAGAGGATGACGTGTCTCTCCTTACTCAAAAATTCAATCGATTTTTGAAGAAAAAGAACAATATTGGAGGAAAAGGTTCAAGTTCCATGATGCAAACATCACCTCCAAGATCCTCTGGAAGAAAGCTAACCAACTACCATCCTTCCTCCTCTGAATCAAAAACTGGAACCTCCTCCAAGCCCCTCAGTGAAATCCAATGCCATGAGTGCAAAGGATGGGGGCATTACAAAAACGAATGTGCAAATACGTTGAGGAAGAAGAGTCTCATTTCAAAAGAGTTTGATGAAGATGAAAGCGACTCTGACTCATCTGAGTCAGTACCTGCTCTTTTTGCTCATGTTGCCTGGGATGACGACTTTCGGGTTTGCAACATCAATTCCAACACCTTGTGTCTGAATGCTGAGGTTGATAATACAAGAGATGAATACAGAAAATTGTGCGTGGAATATGATGAATTATTTTCCAAGTGGGGAAATCAGGTTCTGAAAGTGAAAGCTCTTATGATCAAAGTTGAAAAACTAACTCATGAAGTAGATGATCAAGTAAAGATCATTACCCGTTTGGAGATCTCCCTTACGAGAAAAGATTCGGAGTTGGAAGGAGTAAAGGCTGAACTGAAAAAGGTTCAAGACACCATCTCAAACCTCAACAAGGGAAAGGCAAAACTGGATGAAATTCTGGAGATGTCATACCCAGAAACCTCAAGGCACGGAATTGGTTACAAACCGGAGCAAGAATCATCTCAAGTCAGCCACAACCAAGATTCTGCCAAGCGCCATAAGAAGAAAAGAAGGCAGTATGTTTGCCATCATTATGGTGAATCTGGCCACATTCGTCCTTTTTGTTGGAAAAGAACAGGCAAGAAAAATCAGTGAATCAGCCATGGTGTTGGGACTCATGACAAGACTGGGGTTTCCGTCATCAAAGGCAACACCAATTTCAGACAAGTTTGGGTAAGAAAGGCCGAGGTCAGATGCAATATGATTTACACTTCTCTTAAATCTCATGTTCCAGGAGCATGGTACTTCGATAGCGGGTGTTCAAAACACATGACTGGATCCGAAAAACTCCTGTCGAACATCGTAAAATTCAAGGGAGGTAAGGTCAAGTATGGTGGAGGAGCAAATGGGCAGATTATCGGTCAAGGAACTTAACATGTTCCAGGGATTGCCAAACTGAAAAATGTGCTTCTCGTTGATGGACTAACTGCAAATCTGATAAGCATTAGTCAGCTATGTGATGAAGGCTTCAATGTCAAATTTACTCGAGAAAAATGTGAGGTGTATGATGAAGGGAGCACCTGCATTCTAACTGGCCAGAGAACGTCTGACAACTGCTATCAAATTAATGAAGACGTGTTCTGTAAGCTGTCCCAGCTAAGTGATGCCGAGGTGTGGCATCAAAAAATCGGACACGTTAACTATAAAATGTTGGAAAGGCTTGTTAAGAAAGATGCAGTGAACGGACTACCAAAGCTCAACACAAAAATCATCCCGGTTTGTGAAGCGTGTCAAAAGGGGAAGCAAGTTAAGGTACCACATCCACATGTCCAGAGCCTTACCACTTCAAATTGCTTTGAACTCATGCATATGGACCTCATGGGTCCACTTGAGGTAGAAAGTCTCGGAGGTAAACGGTATGTTTTAGTTATTGTTGATAATTTTTCTAGATATACATGGATCGAWTTTTTAAAAGAAAAATCAGAAACGTTTGGTTTATTTAAAAAACTTGCTAAAAAATTGTGTGTGCGYTTTGGAGTCAGTATAGGAAGAATCAGAACCGATCATGGAAAAGAATTCGAGAATGAATCTTTTTCAAGTCTTTGTTCTAAAAAGGGGATTACTCACGAGTTTTCATCTCCTATTACTCCACAGCAAAATGGTATAGTCGAACGCAAGAATAGATCCCTTGTGGAAATGACTAGGACCATGTTGATCTCAAATGGTATAGCAAAACGGTTTTGGGCGGAAGCTATGAATACATCATGTCACACCATTAATAGAGTCTACTTTAGACCTGGCTCACATGTCACACCCTATAAACTACTGTTTGGCAAAAAACCTAACTTAAGCTACTTTCATATTTTTGGGTGTGTCTGTTTTGTTTTGAATGATAGAGGATACCTCTCTAAACTTGATTCTAAAAGTGACAAATGTGTTTTCATGGGCTACTCTCAAAATAGTCATGCATACCGAGTTTTTAATCTTAGAACACGTTGCATGATGGAATCAGTCAATGTGAAATACGATGATACAGTGAGTGGAATAAAATCTGCAGAGGATGATGATCTAATTTATGATCAGAGACCTCAGTTTGTTATGGATGGTTTAGATGATGTTGCAGGTGTAGAAGGTGCTGTTACAGGAGATGACAGGTCTGGTGACATGTCACCAAACCCAACACTGCCTCAGGAGGAAACAGGCAATCAGCGGACTGGAGAACTGACCCCTGTCCCAACTTCTTCTCCAGCAATCCCTGATTTTGATTCAGACTCTGAGGATGAGGACCCTGGAAATCAAATTGATCTTTATCAAAGAGACGTTACATCAAGAATCCAAAAGAATCATCCAACCAGGCATATAATCGGTGACCTTGATCAGAGAAGTACAAGGAAAAGACAGATTGACTTTAAGGAGATGGTAAGGTATGTGTGTTTATCCACTAATTGCTCTCAAATTCGAGAAAACTTGTTTCTTGCTAAAACAGAACCAAAACGAGTGGAGGATGCATTGAAGAGTGAGCTTTGGATTAAAGTTATGCAAGAGGAGCTTGACCAATTCGCTAAGAATGATGTGTGGGACCTTGTCCCTCGCCCGGAGAATACTCATGTGACTGGAACTAAGTGGATTTTCAAGAATAAAACGGATGAAGCCGAGAACATCATTCGAAACAAAGCAAGGTTAGTTGCGCAAGGGTACACCCAAATTGAGGGTGTTGACTTTGACGAAACTTTTGCACCGGTAGCACGTATAGAATCGGTAAGATTACTTCTTGCAGTGGCTTGTCATTTAAAAATTCCACTACATCAAATGGACATTAAGAGTGTATTTTTGAATGGTGTTTTGAGTGAGGAAGTATATGTTGAGCAACCAAAAGGGTTTGTGGATCCCTACAAACTAAATTTTGTTTTAAAACTTAAAAAGGCCTTGTATGGTTTAAAACAAGCTCCGAGAGCTTGGTATGAGAGGCTAGCTCAACATCTACTATTTTTAAATTTTAAGCGAGGTGAGGTTGACAAGACCTTATTTCTTCTCAAATCCCATAAACACATTCTTATTGTCCAAATTTATGTGGATGATATTATCTTTGGTTCGACTAATGAACAGATGGTGAAGGATTTTGTTGTTCAGATGTCAGACACTTTTGAGATGAGTATGCAAGGTGATCTTTCGTATTTTCTTGGACTACAAATAAAACAACTTGATGATGGAATTTTTCTGTCACAGACCAAATATGCAAATAATCTGGTAAAAATATTTGGTCTAGAAGGTGAAAAACCTAAGAAAACGCCTCTGGGTAAAGATAAGAAARTTTCGAGAGATGATGTTGGGTCTGGTGTTGACAACACCCTTTATAGGAGTATGATTGGTAGCCTCCTTTATCTAACTGCCAGCAGACCCGACATCATGTATGCTGTTTGCCTGTGTGCAARATATCAGGCCAACCCTAAGGACTCACATCTGAAATCTGTTAAAAGAATAATTYGATATGTGGGARGAACAAGTGAGTTGGGGTTGTGGTATACAAAAGAAACATGCACTGAATTGGTAGGGTATACGGACTCAGACTGGGCTGGAGATGTAGTTGATAGGAAAAGTACCACAGGGGGTTGTTTCTTTTTGGGGAGTAATTTGGTTTCTTGGTATAGTAAGAAACAAAACTGTATTTCTTTGTCTACAGCCGAGGCCGAATACATTGCGGCAGGGAGTGCATGTACGCAGCTCCTTTGGATGAACCAGATGATTGAAGACTACGGTCTCCATAACAATATTCTGACCGTACTATGTGATAATACGAGTGCAATCGACATCTCAAAAAATCCAGTTTAGCACTCTCGTATAAAGCACATTGACATCAGGTATCATTTCATCCGAGACTTAGTTGAGAGAAAGATAATAAGTCTTGAACATGTAGGAACAGAATACCAGCTCGCAGACATATTCACAAAAGCATTAGACTTAGAGACCTTCTCTCGACTGAGAAGAGATCTCGGTATGTGCATAATCTAGTTCGTGTTGGGTTTGATGTTATGACATCCCTTGTTGTCATCGGTCATAACATCTGTATAATTTGCATGCATTGTTTTATTTTTGTCTCATATTTCATTCGAATGCATTGAGTCTGAACTTAAAGAGAAATAAGATTATGTGTTGTAATAAAAGTGATGACAACGGACTAACACCCTCGATCTGGTGATTGTGAAACTCTCCCGCAGAAACAGGTTTTTCTCCCAGGTCCAAAAATAAAAGGTGAAATCAGCAATTGCTAAAGATGCAATAATTTTCTTCTTATCTTAAAAAGATGAAAATAATCTAGACTAAAGGTCTGATCTTTTTATTTCACCTTATTGAGCGATTTTGACGTTGTCATTAACTCGGGTTAAGGGGTTTGCTTTTCATTGATTTCACCATTTGTAAATGTTAGGTCTGATGTCATCAGTCATAAAAAACAACACTGATCAAAATTTCTGAAAATATGTGTGTTTTTCTTTTTCTTTTACCTTTTAGGTCATTTTTAGGCATAAATTAAGACATTCATATTTAATGAATTTGCCTTAGTGCTGAATGTTCTGTTTCTCTTATTCAATTCCTATTCTGAGGTCTCTTGATTCTAGTTGAGAATGTGGGTATTTGACTGTTCCAGTGGAGCTATGATCGGCAGTGCTGAGGAGGTAATATGAGACWAAATTCCTCTTTTTCTCTCATAATACGTGTACCTTGTATTTTTATGGTGATGGTTCATTCCTTAGGAATTTTGCGGTTTCTAAGTATCTTCTGTCTAACCTGGTTTAATGKGCCTCTTATACAGTTGGGTTTGAAGTATAGTTCTTTTTGCTAAGGGTTAGTGGGCCGGTTTTTAGGATTTTTTATCTTTTTGGTAGCTAAGTTTTTTTTGGGAAGGGGAGAATGTGTAAAATTCTTTTCATCTTTTTTATCAGTTTCTCTCTCCTCCCCAACGGTAAGTTCTATTTTTCTTTAAATAGGCCGATTTTCTTACCGTTTTGGCCCACTTCAATTCTCTCTMCTGAGCTTTCAATTTCCTTCTCAAACTCAAAYTCCTTACATTATTTCTAGGTTTTACTRGTCTTTGTCRTGGTTTTTGTTGAGAATTGCAGGATGTCAAAGTCACCCTCCGATTCTAGGGTTCCTAATCTTCCRGCGGGAGTTKCATGCTCCGATGAACAGGCCGTTCCACCCATGCCYAGRTTTGGAGGGYTGGACATTCGCGAGGAGATAGGTGTTGCGTTCGCACGACACCCGTCACCAATTGTGTCAGAACCCAGTGGTTCAGTTCCGACAACCCCTCTTGACATAACTCCGGTCACTGCACCATCTGACGCCGCTCCTCTGGTCCAAGTGATTCCCAGTCAGCAGGGCAATGAAATTGACGTCGACAACCCTCCTGATCTTCATCTTATTGCCGAAATTTTTGGACGCTCCGGTGACCCCACTTTGAAGCAGTCACGGCGATTAAGGAATATTCCTCCGGGGATTGTTCCGCCGGCAGTTCCCAAGAGCCGTGTCGGGCCACGTCGTTGTGTTCCGATAGAGCATATGAATCTTGTTGATAATGTTACTGCAGCCACGGACTCCGATGATGAGAAGTACGTGCTTCCGGCAGCCGTCTCTGCTCCACCGACCTCAAATGTTCCTATAGCTCCCGGAAAGGGGCGTGGACGCCTGAAGCAGACAGTTTCCCTTAGAGAGAAGAAGAACYCTYCARCTTCGATTAAAKTTTCTCCAGGCTCCACGGCGACTGAATACTCAAGCGATCCGTATGAGATAGTGGATTTCTTCACTGGTGAAGTGTCCAGTTCGGCTAAACCAGTTGTTCATGAACCCCCTGTCATTTCCACTCCTCCGACTTCTCCAATATTTGATGCTGATCTTGAACGATCCCCTGATGATTCTGATGAAATTCCTCTTGTGCACCTGCTACAGTCTGTGAAGGCCGCTAAATGGAAAGCAAGAAAGTATTCCATGGCTGTGGCTGTTGATGATGTTCAGCAGGCTGATGTTGGGACTGGTGATGTGTCACCTGAGGCAACATCTCCATTCCCTGCTGCTGTTTCTCCTTCCCACTCTCTTTCCAATGCAGAGAATGACTCTGCCCCTCTAGATACTGAGTCTTTACCTGTTGAGGATGATGAAGCCCCTGTCTCTGATGAAGTGGAAATAGAAGATATTGTTCCCTTTTCTGCCAATTTTTTATCATCCCAGGCTGAGGAGTGTTTTTCGAATTTTAAGTCCCGTGGCATGATTGATGAAAGGAAGGTCCCTGTTGAATTATTCAAGCGTCAAAGCTTGATTGCATTCCTTCAACACAGGGGTCTGTATTCGACTGTCTCAACCGCCATTCCTTTCGTCCGGGATGTTGTTGTGGAGTTCTATGCAAACCTTTTGCCCTCGGTTGCAGTGGATACGTCAACCAACTATGGGAAAGTTTTCGTACGAGGACAGATTTACATCTTCACCCCTGCCCTGATTAATGCTGCATTTGGTACTGAGGCCTTTCATGGGGACTCCACTGCTGACAATATGGACGAGGTCATTGCCTTTTTGTCGGGCGGACTGCTCACCACTTGGCGAGAGCAATTACCCAGCACGCGGTTGACATCCCTGTACTCGGTCCTGCATAAATTGGAGGTTTTCAATTGGGTTCCTTCAAAGAACTCGACCGTGTTGACCAGACCTCAGGCTCAGTTCCTGTACAAAATTGGGAATGGGATCCAGTTTGATTTTGGCCAGCTTGTGTTTGACATGGTCACAAGGTTTGCTTCCTCGAAATCTTCTTCATCCTTATGCTTTCCCTCTTTGATTTACAGCATCCTAGAGAGTCAAGGGTTCACCCCTACTGAGAATGATATCCTCACTGGTGAGGCGGAGTGGTTCACCTTGAGGAGTCAGCATCTCTCTGGAGCCCGCATTATTGACCTGCCCTGGATTGCTCCATTTCAAGTGGATGATGCCCGTGGTGACGCCTCTGCTAATCCTGTCACCGGAGATACCATGGTCCAGTTATTGGCCCCTGTTGTTCGTGGTCAAGTGGCTCTGCTTGATACTCAGATTGCTCAGCTAGATAGTCAGCGTGCTCAGCTGGTGGCTTTGCGGGGTTCCCTGTGTGAAGCCCTTTTGGTTTCTGAACAAAAAGGGGGAGAAAGACATGACGAGGCTACTACTGTGTTGGCGAGCTCTGCCAGCGACAAGCGAAAAAAGAGAATAAGACGCAGAAACAGGTTTCTGGAGACCTTGAAGAAGAAGCTGAGGAAAAGGAAAGCTACTGGTGAAGGGGCGTCTTCGTCATCTCGGAGGGCGAAGAAGGCTCGTGGTGTTTAGTGCTTTTCGTAGTCTGTTTTGCTGTTGGATTGTCTAGTTGAACAATTTTTTGCTTTTGGTATGATTACTACTTATTTAGGGGGAGTCAAACTTAGGGGGAGTTTGCGTGTTTTTTCTTTTGAACTTTTGGAATGCGTCATGGTGGTTTTGTCCAGAAAGGCAAAAGGGGGAGATTGTTGGGAATATTATTTTCAACAATATTTCCTTATTTGTAGTTTGCCTTTCTTAGGACTTTAGTATTTTAGTACTCTAGATATCTTTCTTAGTTGGAGTCTAGGATTTTATTTAGTTTCCAAAATACTTAATTAACTTGTTTAACAAGACTAGGAGTCTTTATTTAAGAACAGGAATCAAGAAGCAAAAAGGGAGGAGGTGACAATTGAAGCAGAACGAGAACGGAACACTATGAGCTTTGGTGGATAATTAGAAGGATTACTACGTTGCGTAACCAACGGAGAAATTCTACTAACGAAGAAGCAAAGAGTTATTGTGTATCAAGTTTTTGATACTAATTGTTTTCTTATATTACTTTTTGTTAAATCGTGTTTTGGATTTGAACAATTTGAAAAGTAATATATTTTATGGGTTTGTTCACCCAAGTTTATAAGTTCGATAGCTTATAAACTGAAATTAATTCCTGTTTATTTTATTTTTTATTTCCGCTACTTTCTGAAATTCAGTTTGATGTTAAGTCTGGTGACACTTATCACGAAACATAACATCATACCTGAAAACTGCATATCTACAAAACTACACTGTACTCCGAATGTTATGGAGTGCAGACTAGCTTGTAGGACGTGAGAAAAAGTTTTGTACCATAATTGCATTTAAGAATTTGAAATTTAAAAACAAACTCATGGCTATGTTTGGACTAGGTTTAAAATATCACGAGATTGAAATTAAAACTCCTAATTTTTGTTTGTACTAAAATTTAAAATGTTGATACACAATTACACTCTCATCTTTTTCCCATCATCATTTATTACATATAAATAATAAAATATAACTAAGTACAATACTCCCTCCGTCCCGTTCTATCTGTCACATTTAGAAAATTTTTTTGTCCCGTTCTATCTGTCGCATTTACATTCTCAAGAGATAATCATTGTTACCTTTTACTTTTCCAATAAAAAGGAAAGGCTACTTTACTGCTTTTACTCCTACCTTTAGTATTTCACAATTTTAATTATTTTGAACACAAGGATATTATGGTCATTTGATAACTATAATTATAGCAACAATCATCTTTCTTAATGGGCGTGAAATTATCAAACGCAACAGATAAAACGGGACGGAGGGAGTATAATATATCAAGAATTCTATGACGCCAAGCTGCACGCCATAAGATGGTGCCAGATATAATTTGAAACCACCTGGTTGGTTAAGAGGGTGAGAGGTTCACCAACTTGATGTGGGGCCATCACCTACCTAACCAATCAGGTGGTGCCATTTTATTTTTTTATCATAAGATGATGCCCAGATGGCGATATAGAAGTCTTCGTCATAATACAACATTATCTATTTTTAAGATGATTTAATATTTACATACAAAATAATAATACAATATCATTGATACTCCTAATAATACAACATTATCTATTTTAAGATGATTTAATATTTACATACAAAATAATAATATAATATCATTGACTTGATATGTACCGTAAAAGATAAATGATTCTAAATTTTACAACAAATAAGAATGCTTACTATTCATGTAATTCAAAATATCTAACATATTTGGAATATCAAAATTCAGAATTTCAATAAATCATTGTCCAAACAAAACATGTCCAAATTAAAATCAAACAAAGATGAACCAATTTATAATTGAAAAGTGAATATGTTATATTATTATATTATATTTAGTTTTATTTAATTATTTAAATATAAATATGATGGGACGAACGAAGTTGACATGTCATGGCCCTGGTGTATAATTTATCGAGAACTTTAAGAAATATAGGAGAGGGGGGTCGGAGAATACACATGACCGGTGATGAATATGAACTCATATGATTAACTGATGAATATAAAATTGGATTGATGTTGTAAGAAGTTAAATGAGTATTGAGTGGTAAAATCGGTATTTCCAGGACATCAATAAAATAATAGGTGATTGGCGAATACACCTCAAAAAATATATTTTTGTCAAATACTTAAGGAATATATAATAATATAATTATCTTTTATTAAAATAATAATAATAAAATAACCACCACCAGCACTATTCCACCCCACTCTCGCCAGCAGTAATGGTTTTTCGATCAACCACCCGTCGGAAAAAATTGCTGGACAAAAAGAGATCAACGGAACCACCCTGCTGCCCAATATAATAATAATAATAATAGTAATAATAATAATATATTTATTTTATTTTAATTTATTTTTATTACTTTTTGGATGTTGTGGTATTTTCAAATTATAGTCTTGAATTATTTAATTAAAAAAAAGAGAGATTATTCAACTTAAAATTAAGTTTATCACTAATTGACAAGTGAATCCTTGTTGAAAGAACTGTTATACATTTTCTCCCAAAATAATCTAAAGAGTGCATTGAACCGGAGAAAAAAAGTTGGACACTTGTCAGCTATTAAGCCAGCAAGTTTATTGCTCCGGGTGGAGTATCTTCCAACTTAGCTTCTCAATAGTTCACAGTCCCCACATCCCAACTACACCCACTCCTTCGCGTTCCGGAAAGATCAGCCGGATCAGCCGTCACCAGCCCAAGCAAAGCTACACCACTGATCTATGCATACATAAGGTATTTCAAAATCCCTAGATTTAGAAATCCCTAGTCCCAAATTATATAATACTACAACATTCCATATGGGTTTATGAGATTACTTTGTGCCATAGTTCATGAATCTTACATAGTCTTGTATTTATAATCTTTTACTGTATCTTGTTACAAATATTAGAAATTTTGTTGGGTAAGAGAAATTCCCGTGTTTAATCGAACTTGCCATATTATATTTTCCTGTCTATTTAATTCCGCAGAGTAATAGACAGTGGATTTGTATAAAACAAACTTTTTCCCCCCTCTCCTTAAACATTTGCTTTGGTGGACTAAAAAGACCAAAGCAAATGAGTCGAACAAAATTTTGGTGTCAATCAAACCAAACTGTATAATTTAGCTGCGTGTTCATTTATGCATTTTGGCCAAAACTCTGAAATTTCGGCCGTTCCTGTTCTGTTTCGACCAAATGTGCACCCCTGATTGTATAGAGATATTTGATGTTAGTTTTGGATGACAAAAGAAAGCTCAAAGCACTAATTTTAGACCTTGTAAAATCATAAAGTTTAAAGGCGGATTACAAAAATATATTCGATCCTCAATTGGTTCCGCTTGGCTAATTTCACTTTCTCGAAATCATATTTTATTTGGTAACTCTAAATGATGCACGCATGCATATCTTTAAATCATGTCCTCTTGAATGCATAAAATCTTGCTTTCACCGTTTTGAAATTTTATCACTCCAACGAAACAAAGAGTGAAGATGTCTGATGCTGCTGACGAAGTTAAGTTCTCTTTGAAAGTTGTGATAAATAAACAAAAAAATAAAGTACTATTTGCCGAAGCCGACAGCGATTTCACAGATGTTTTGTTAAGCGTCCTGACGTTGCCATTGGGGAGGATTTTGAAGGTTCTGGAGGGGCATTATGGAGATAAGTCGACACCTGTCATTGGAAGCTTAACTACTCTGTACAGAGGATTATCAGACCTGAAAAATGACGATTTCTGGACAGAGTATGATAAGTTTGTGCTGCTCAATCCAATCAGCTCATTAGTAGCAGAACGTGTTAAACTGAGACTCAGTGTTGATTACCCTCAGCCCAAGAAGGACCTAATTTCTGAAGATACGAATTGTAAGAGGAAGAGTAAGAGATCTCGACATGAAAGTGCCAAAACACCGGTTGCTAATGATGGTGATGGGGATGATGATGGAGGTTTTACAATAAAATCAGCATCTTTCGTTATTTCTGATGATCTTCAGATTTTTCCGGTTGTGCCAGGATCCATACTACGAACCCTAATAAATCTTGGAATTACTGAGACCGATGGGGCCGAGCTAAGGACATTGATTTTCGGATTGAGTGAGGTTAGTTTTATTGTTTTGAGGGATAATTACAAATGTCAAGTTGTTTTTTGTTGTTGTTGTAATTAAGTTGAACCTCGTGGTGATTTCTATTCTAGTCACTTGGGTTTTCTAAATTTTGCTGTTTACTGTTTACTTGGATCAGATTGTGGATTTACTCAAGTTGTCTTTACTCTCCAAGTCGCCGCTGACGGACTTAGTTTTCCGTGAAAAAAGCAAAATGGATTGTGTAACAGAGAAATTACCACAACAGGCGAGTAAAGAAGGCTCTAAGAAAATGACAGTTAAAGCCATGATACAGAAATCAACGAGTAAAATATTGTTTGTTGAAGCAGAGGATGATTTTGTAGATTTCCTCTGTAGTTTCCTCGCTGTCCCGCTGGGAGCCGTTGAGTGCCTTCTAGGCGGTAATACTTGTCTCAACAATATTGACAATTTGTATAGCAGCATAACAAAAAATATCGATGGCGACAAATATTTCAAGGGCAAGGATATGAAGGCCATGTTACTCAAACCCCAGCTATCTGAATGTTATAACCACCATAATCATTTCCTTCCTTTTGCTGAGAAAGGTCTATCTACTTCCAAAAGTGCCCATACTGATGGCAGACGAAAATATGTTAAGGAACAAACAATGTACAATGTAACTGATGACTTAGTCGTGACGCCTTTCTGTATGACCGCTGGATTTTCTCTTCTAAGCCGGCTTAAAATCTCTTTATGTGATGTGGATGAGGTGGAGCTTAAGATAGGGTTGGATGAGGTATATTTGTATCATGTTCAAATTTCAATTTAATTTTATTAGCTTTGAATTTGATTGTGGTTTTTGTTAATTTGCAGGCTTTAAGAATCTTGAAGGCATCTCTTACATCGACTACTGCTCTAACCGATGGCCTGATGAATTCCATATCAAAGAAACAACCGAAGCAAGAGCACTGAGGGCTGGCCATTATGTGTTCATGCCATTGTTAATATAATGTTGTTTACACTTGAGTTGTCTAATATTTAGATCAGAATTATGACTCCTAACTATGTATATTCGGCATGGTAGTGATCAGGAAAAATATCGAGCATATTATTATTATTATTTAGCCATCTTAAAATATGTAAGTATTTGTTTTAACTGGATTATATTGTGAGTTGAGATGTCTAGTATATTGATAGAAGTTACAACTCCTGACTGTTTATATCCGGCATTGTTTCTGATCACAAAAAATATTAAGCTTCTGCATGGGCACATTATTCATCTTTTGAAATCGAATTTTGATTTGAGGTGTGTACAAATATGACATCCACCTCTGGATCTATGACCATCCTCCTGTCTCCTGGAGTCCCGGAATTTTATGTGACAGCAGACTCTTGGTTTGTTTTTATTTGGCCTTTTATAAATATGAGGGTGCTGAATAATCTTGATTTCGTTCATTATTTATTCTCAAGTTTATTCAACATGTCTCATCCTAATGAAGTTAAGTTCTCATTGACAGTTATGATAAATAAACAGAAAAATAAGGTACTATTTGCAGAAGCCGGCAGCGATTTCACAGACGTTTTGTTAAGCTTCCTAACGCTGCCATTTGTAACTATTCTGGTAAATCTGGGTAGGCATAAGAGAATGACAACACACCCTGTTATTGGAAGCATAACCACTTTGTACAATGGGTTATTGGCTCTGGACAATATTCGTGTCCGTGCAATGAATTTTTATGCGGAAGAGATGGATCCAATAAGCTCAATTGGAGCTGAATGTCTTAAACTGAAACCCAACAGGGATTGTATGGATTTGCGAAAGAAAGGAAAAAAGATCCGTAAGGGGAAGAGATCTCGAAATGTGACAGAGTCTAAAAGTCAAGGATTCGATGATAGAGTTCTTACGGTAAATACAGTGTCTTTTGTAATATTTGATGATCTACAAATTGAGCCGGTTGTGCCAGGTTCCTTTTTACCGATGCTTATCAAATTGGGCATCACTGACACAGATGGGGCTGATCTTAGGAACTTGACTCTTGGATTCAATGAGGTCAGTTTTGTTGTTTTAACCATCTTTCCAATATATATTTTCATTCATTTTAATATATTTTTGCCTCTTACTGTTTTGTTGGATCAGATTATGGATTTGCTCAGGGGTTCTTTACATTCCAAGACTCCACTGACAGACTTAGTTTTCCCAGAAATGTGCAAACTGGAAAGAGTTATAAGTGGGAGTTTGCCGCTGAACGTGGATAAAAGATCATCATATAACTCTAAGAAGATCACTGTGAAAGCCATGGTACACAAATCTAAGAATAAAGTACTGTTTGCTGAAGCAGGGGTTGATTTCATCAACTTTCTCTCAGTATCCTCATCATCCCCTTGGGAGGAATTGAGTATATTTGTGGCAACAATACTTGTCTTAAAAATATAGACAATTTGTACAAAAGTGTAGCAAACATTGATGGAGATGAGTATCTGAAGACAGAACATACAAAATCAATTTTACTCGGCAGCATACCCGAAAACCAACTGAGTTCATTTCATACTGATTGTTTGTCCAGAAAGGCAGCTACCTAGTAACTGATGATTTAACCGTGATGCCATTTGGTATGGCTTCTGGTTTTTCCATCCTCAGCGGCCTGAAAGTCCCTCTATCGGATGTCAAAGAGATGAAGCTTGAGATGGGGTTTGAAGAGGTAGTGTAATTGTTTGAACAATTTTGTTATATCCATTTTAATATGTACGATCGATGGTCGTTGATGTTGTTCTGGTTGCAGGCTTTGAGCATAGTCAGGGCATCTCTTACATCATCTTCTGCTTTGACCAATGGCCTGATGCAATTATATCAGTGAAACAACCAAAGGAAGAACATTGAAGATTGTTTTACATATCTGCATGCAATTGTTAGTATCAGTGGTCTCATTTGTACTTGCATGCGAAGTAAAGATTGTGATTTCATATATATTTTATAGCGTTTGTTGGATTATGACGAGTTTATGACGAGTGTTAAATGTATGGATGTTTGATTTATTTGTTTTTATGATGAGTTCTGCATAATGTAATTTTACTCACCTGCGTAATGAGGGTATGTATATATATATCGCCCATTAATATAAGAGGGTTAGTTCTAAAGGAAGCAATAAATTTACTATTTGTATCCTACTACGTGTCCACACTAATCTTACACGCGGGGGATATACATGTAATAAGTAATCCCTGTCCCAAAATAACAGTCCTACCAATTAAAAAATGAGTAATTTATATAGTTAAGTAAGATTTTGCATTGTAATCATCAACTTTTAATTTATAATGTAAAATACTTAGTATTTCAAGAATATTAATTAAAGGTACGTGTGGAAATGAAAATTTAATGATATGTTAAATATAATAATTGGATTATATTTGTGGGATGAACGAAACTGGACTATGGATGGAGGGAGTAATTAATATCTTAGGTGTATAATGCATAATTAGTTCGGTTATAGAACTTGCCCACAAACAGTACTACTTCGAATATTTCTAATATTTTTCAAAAGATGCAACTCTTGTACTATCGAGTTATTATAAATACCAGTGTAAGTTTATAATATCACGTGCACCTTAATTAATAGTACAATTAGACGGGACATTTTTTGAAATTTATTAATCAGAACTCCAATACTAAGGCTTTTTTAATTTTTTTGACACAATACTACGAAGTTTAGAGTTCCTAACTAGATAAGGAGTTTTTTTATTGTTTTATTTCAAAAAGAAAAGAAAAGAAAGATAATAATAAAAGATAGTCAAAAAGTGAAGAAGTTTTCCAAGTGACGCAACTGGGGAAGGTAAAACGTGAAAACTACTTCAAATGGTCGATTTCATGCCAATAGTTTTCAATGAGTTACAAGATGGCTCAACAGAAAGTTTACGGTATAAAAATGATAACGTTTTTCATAATAATCAAGATTTTGTTGTTGGTCACTTGTACTTTAATGAATGATAAAGTTGTCAAAGAACTCAAGCCCTACTAAAAAGGATACTACAGTTATTAAAAGCCAATGGATTATTGTATCCATAGTGGTGTTTCATTTTTAGTTCCACTGTACACACGTGATCGACACGTACATGATTTTTAATGATTATCACGGGTATTAATACCTTCATGATTATTAGTAATAAAATTCTCGATCATTGTGTTAATGTCACACACATATTTAATATTCAAAATTTCTTTTAACATGTGTTAATTTTTAAAATGTTATAATTTCATGCCAACACTCTAATATTTAAAATGTGAAATGAATTCATAAAATTCTGGTGTGTTTATATCCGCATATACATAGCCTCATAAAACTCCACAACTTGCGCATATAAAAGGGTAAAAGTAAAACCCGTTTTGAAATGAAATATATCATCCGCTGTAAATGGTGAATTCAGACCATAATCGCCAACTACTTTAAGGAAAACTGAGGTTTTTGGCACCTAATCTACCTACTAATTAAAGTACTCAACGAATTTTATGAGTGATAACTGAAAGTGATAAACCTGACCCAGGCCCCCACCCCCACCCCAAAAAAACTAAAAAAAAAATAATTATTATAAAAAGGAACCAAGAAAAATAATTGCGAAAGTGAAATTGGATTTTACAAAAATTGGAATTGATCTAATACCAACTCCCCTGTATCTCTCTGTAAATTACAATTTCTACCAAGCACTAGACTCTGTTCTTTAAATTTACCCCCACCGTTAATACTAATATTCACATTTTCACTGTCTCTTACTGTTATCCATGTCTCTCCCCATTCCCAGTTATCCCTTCCTGAATTCACACACAACTCTTTCATCCTCTCCATAGGACCATCCAACAAACCTCCATAATCCACCTCACATACAGCCTCCGAATATTCTTCCTCAATTGAGCTCCAAATGCCCTGATCAAGAACACACGTCGGCGAACACGTGCTATCAATGCTCTGCTTCACATGGCCAAATCGAGTCTCGTCGAGAAAAGGATGTTGTAGAAGTTGTCCAGCTGTCCACCTCTCTTCCGGATCAACTCGCAAGCACTTGCTCAAGAAATCCTTACCCAAATCAGACAAAAAATCCGGAACCTCAGGCGTTTCGCCCGAAAACGCAATCCGATGAAGAGTGGATATCGAAGTAGGCCACGGCGAGTTCCCGGTGGCCATCTCGATAATCGTGCACCCAACCGCCCAAATATCGGCCGAAAATCCCTGCCCGTCCCCTCGCGCAACTTCCGGCGACATATACATCGGCGTGCCGCCGATCGCCGCCTCGTCCGCCGCCTTAGCGCAGCCAAAATCCGCGATTTTGGCCTCGCCTTGGCTTAACAATATGTTGCTCCCCTTAATATCACAATGCACTATGCCTCTCGAGTGCAAATACTCTAGCCCCTTTACGATTCCACACACGTAGTGACTTATCATCGATTCGTCGAGCCCGGGCCCACTTCGGCAGATCGCGTCGGCTAAAGTGCCGTCGGGCGCGTACTCCATCATGAGGTTGAACATAGCCTTGCTATTCTCTATGGTAATGTCACATCCCCTGTGACCAATTATATGAGGATGGTTCAAAGTGGAAAGGATTTTGTGCTCCCTTTGTATCGGCTCTGATCGAAAGAGCTCGACCGATTTGACGGCTAAGATTTCACCGGATGATCGGAGAGTGGCTGTCGACACTGCGGCGGCTGAGGCTCCGTGGCCGATGGTGTGGCCTCTGCTCCAATCCATTTGTTGTAGTGAGTTCAAGAATGTGATTTTTGTGTGTTTATTATGTTTGGTTGGTGCTTTAGTTGTGCAGTCTATCTATTATATATGTGTGTGTGTGTGAACAGTGATGAGAATGAGGTGGCATTATGGGATTTTAGAAATGTTGTGTATGCTATCCAAGTTAGTTGGGAACTGGTGAGTTGAAGGTTGCTTTAACGGGAACTTAAAACGTGGCGACGTATTTATGGCTATTGGGCTAAATGGGCACCAATGGAAGTAGGCGGAGGCGGTCATTACTTGGCCGAATGGGCTGTTGCCACTTGGCGGCTTTGGGAACAAGAATGAAACGTCGAGAACATGATGACATGGACAACATATTTTTGTCCAATTACTTCTTGATACATAAATAGTAGGGGAAAAGGTTCACTTTGTAAAGGAAAATATTTTAGCACCATGTACAGTACAATGAGTCTACAGTTACCTAACATCCCCAAAATTATCAATGTTTTAGAATTAGGCCGAGTAAAAGGTTTGACTTTGACTTCTAAAATTACCGAAATTTATCAACCAAAGAAAAGTTCCGTGCACTAAAATTTCAAAAAGCCAAAAATAAAAAAATCTTTACAATATTATATAAAAATAATTTTTTTTTATAGAAATGTAAGAGGAAAAAAAAGGCTATTTCTACTCGTAACCAGCCATATATTTATTTTAAATTCATGTATTCTAATATCAACGCCACATATTGTGTAAGATGATACGCATGATGTAAATTCATGATATTGTTGAAATAACAGATGAGAAATAATATGCATCAAGTATCCTGATTGCACTAATCAAGCCAAGATTTCTACTTTGATACCACGTTTCTTTCTTTTCATTCCATTCAGTATTCTACTCTATTTTCTATACTATCTTTATGAAATTAAACATACAATACAACACATGTATATGAGATCAATGCGTAATAAATTAATATGATATATGACCTATATTATTATTGCGCGTCAACAACCAAAATAACAAAATGAAGTGCACTGAATAACGTTCGAAAAAATATATATAAATAAAAATTAAAATTAACCGAAAATATTAAATTGTAAAATTTTTACTATCCCCAAATAACAGAAGCTTCATATTGCACCACGTCATGATTCCGTACTGTATAATAAAAAATCACAAAGCATATTTGGGTTTGGTGGACGGATATATTGGACAATCCAAAATAGTAAATCTTGATGCATAGTCAATTACTTTGAAGAATAAATTTGGGAGTTGTGGATGGCTAGCTGGCTGGCTGTCCGTTGAAGTGGGTTGAGCAACCAACAAAGCATGATTCATTTCTTTTATTTTAATTTCTTATACTGATTGACACTTTGAATTTTGAGAGTGATTTCATAAGATAAATATTTTGTTCCCACATGGAAAGTCATTTATAGTCAAAACTAATTATATACTCTAGGAAAATCGAGTAGTCAAATTTTTCATGGATATGTTGTTAAAAGAGATAAATAATATGTTTATTAATATTTTGATAAATTGTGTAGGAGACAACGAAAGTACTTTACAAAACAACTATTTATATATTATTAAGATTTTGAAATATTGTATTACCGAAAAATCTAGTAATATTGCACTAACAGCACATCACTTACCCACCAAAATCATTTTATATTACTTATTTTACAAATTAAGCTTTGACTTTGGTTCCTTGTTATCATTGAATCATGGAGTCTAATTTTTATCTTTCATGATCAGCTTCTAGAGGAAAAGCAAAAGCAAGGAAAGTCTGAATCTTGAAATATAGAATTGTCTGTTTGTGGTGGTTCCTAATAATATTGAAAAAGGAAGGTGAAAAAACTACATCTATCCAATTAACAGCATCATTATTAATGATTGGTAAGTACTTAGTGGTGAAGAGTTACTAGTCATACCTATCAAAAATTACACACGTCAAAACCCAAAATCACTTTATATTTTTTTAATAAACAGTATGTGTCATGTTACGTTTTCAATTAGTTATATGCAACACTTCAAATCAAAGCTAATATCATGATAAATCTTAAAAATGAATTAAGAATTTGTTAAGTTAGATAGTTCGAAACTAATTGATTTAACCTTAAAACTCCGTACAAATTGATCCGACGGCTTGAATATCTACTTAATTAAAACCACAACGATACTCTTACAAACAGTAGCGTAGACAAAAAACTTCTTTTGCATGACAATAAAACAAAAATAAATTCTTGTAAAAACACACACACACACACACACACACACATATATATATATATATATATATATATATATATATATATATTTTAAATTACAAAATAATTTTGATTGTATCAAAAGATCTTAGAGGGGCTATCGCCCCCACACGCTCCCTGCTAGCTCCGTGTTCGACTAAAATATTCATAGTTTATCTAATTTCCAGTTCACATTTACAGTGGCTTACTAGTGCTGAGATGGCTTTTCGTTTTATGAGTAGGTCCACCAATTTAATTGACAATCCAATTTTAAGACACTAATAAACAACAATTGGTAGAAATAGTTGTAAAGTAAATATTTTAAGGACCATTTGTTTTGGTTTTCGGCGCAGTTGGTCCATCTGCCGCCATCCTGTATCAGTCAGTTGAATTCGTAGTGATTAAAAAATCAAGTAATTCAGATAATCCAATTTTAACTCGTTAATGAATTTATTATATTACTGTTGAATAAGCTAGAGAAAGGCTGGATTGCAAGATTTAAAGTTCATATTTTATTAATATGATAAGGGGCTTATATATTGAACTTGTTTGAATACATTGAATATCACGTTCTCGCTATTTTATTTTAGGCAGATACTTGTGTTAGGTTAGATTAACGGGTCATGACCCGTTAGATTATTTGATTTGATATTATAATGTATTGATTTTTGTATTGTGAGACTATTTGAATGTATTGATTTTTGTACTGTGAAATATTAATTCTTCATAAATCTCTGATGCTATGATGTATTGGTTTTTTATATTGTGATGTATTTATACTATATTGTATTGGTTTTTTATTATAATATATTGATTTTTGCACTATAATGTAATGTATTGATATGAAATTTTGGCCTAACGAATGATCCGTTAGTACGGCCTAACATGAGTGTTACCCACTTTATATTGTACTAGTTATTACAATTAATTTCAAATCCACTTTATACAAAACTTTTAAATATTAATATTAGATATTTAGGGTAGTTTAGATACTTAGTACTTTCATTCACCCTATTTATTAATTCTGTTGAAACATGACTAATGTATCAATGTGGTTCACCCTAATTATATGTGTCATCTTCTTATTTATTGAAAATCTGATGTATCAACTTCTGGTAATTTGTGTTGAAATGTTTCTTTTTTGAATTTTTTTTTTACTAAATATAAATAAGGATTCTTTCATTTTCTTCATTCAAAAGTTTTCTAGGGTTAGAGTCCCACTTCCTCTCTCTCTCTCAATTTCTCAAAAATTCAGATCCTTCAAATTGAACCACAACGTCAATGTTGTCTTATCCGAGCAGTGCCACCACGATCGTTGTTTCTCCTGCAAATCGCCATCATTGAGCGGCCCTAACCCGACTTAAGTGGGTTGTGTTTCTGAGAGGGATTGGATCTCTCTGTTTGTTCCTAATACGTGTACGAGCAAGGGTTTAATTCAATCCAACATGAGGAAATGCAATTCTTCTGCAAATATTCAGATATGTTACATGTTTGTGATTTTCATAATTTTGATGGATTATGGGTTAGGGTTCTGTAATTTGGAATTGATAATTGTCTCATTGACGGATGATTTAAAATCTGCGGCGTTTGCTTTGCATCTGTCTTTTTTTTTTTTTTTTCTTTTTTCGCATCGATGTTGAATCGTTTCTTATGTACTTCTTGGATTAAAAAAAATTTCGATTTTTTCTAATTCTTGGATTTGTTCTTACAATAATCATTCATACTAATGTTTTAAGATTTTCGTATTTATGAATCTATATTAAAAATAAAAGCATAAAAGGGGAAATAAACTATGAACTTAATGTATTTGCGAAATTAGTTTTTTCCATATACTTGATTGCCTTAAATTATGGAGTATTATGGAACCTAAATTGCCAAATTAGTTTATTTGATTGCCCAATAAATTGTAATGAAGACAGACAATGTAAATTGTAAATTTATTAAAATTTATTGGTTCGTTTTCCTCAAAATCGTTCAAATTCATAATTAAAGTTTCAAATTAGTTTTCTTGTGTAAATTGATATCCAGATCTCTCTCTGCAATTACTACCCATTGCCAATAGTCTCATTCAAACATATATCTTATCTGTTTTATTGATAATTGAAAGGATCAAAATCAAGAAAACTATAATCAATGCCTGCAAAGAAATTTGGTTTGGAAAACATGATTCAGTTGATTTTCCGTTTATCTTTAATTTGTAAGTTGAACTACTCTAATATGAATTTTTTTAGGCTTATGTGCATGTAAGCTACTTTTTATTGTTTTTAGTTAGTACAAATATGTTAATATATTACAGCTGAAACTTTCTTTTTTTGTTCTTTGTGAAATTATTGATGAGGATGCTTGGATGCAGGATTGTGCTCATCGTTAAAGATTGGCCACTCATTCCAATTTCATAGAGTTTGTCTTGATATCTGGATTAGAATTATATTCCCTCAGCTGTGATCCAAACGTTCTTACTAGATGTATGTGTTTTTTGACACTTATACTGTTTTAGCTGATATTCTGATCGCTTGGGGTTTCTGAATTTTAATTTTTATCCTATTTTGATGATTTTTTAACCTTTATTTTGAATTTCATCTTTTTGGCGCCAATGGTTATTAGATAAAATATGATGTGATATCTTTGACTTTTCAACTACACAGATGTCTAATGACTTGGCCTTATGTTAAAACTGATTTTATTGTGATCTTATAAAAATTTTGGAATTTACCAGCACTTTAAGTTTAAAACATTGATGGAGTCAATATTTTTTTAGCCATCTCTATGCAATGGGCATCATATTCTTAAATTTATTAGGGCTTAGATGCTGATATGCGATACTTTTCAGAAGCAAAATACATCTTATATAGTAAGTTCTTTCTATGCTTGCATGTTTTTTAGACAAATTCAGGATTGTAGCATCAAGAAAATCCTAACATTTTCGATTCATTTAGAATTAAATTGCAATTAAAAAATATGAGCAAATGTCAGCAAGCCTGAGCAAATATATATGTTGGTTAATTACAAATCTACCCTAAGGTTTAACTTAATTACAAAAAAAAAAGTTATTTCTTGAAATTACAAGTACCCTATTTCGCAATTAGCTTTTTAGCAAATATGGCACTTTAAGGGGGTATTTATAATTTCAGAACATGATTGATGACTAGACCTCGATTATTGATTTGAAGGAGTCTTTCGAAAACTCGATCATCCATTATTATTTGTTTCTCTTCTACATATGTTTTGCATCCTCAAGAGGGGTGGTTTACAAAATCTTATTCTCTTCCACATATGGTGGCTCTAGATATTATGTTTCATTTATTGATGATTACAAACAATATTGTTAGGTTTACCTTATGAAGCATCGCTCAGATTTTATCGCTATTTATTAAGTGCTTGTGTTAAGACTCAACATATTGTTGTTATTAAGTGTTTTGATGTGATTTGGGTGGTAAAAATACTTCTACTAAGTTCTATGAATTGCTTACCATTGATGTCACTCTCCATCAAACCTTTTATACCAATACGCCTAAACAAAATGGAGTTCTTGAACGTAAACACCGTCATATTATAGAAACTGCACGTTCTTAGACGTGTTCAAACGGTTCGAACCGCCGGTTCACGGTTCGGTTGGCCGGTTTGAACCCTTTTTTTTTTTTTTTTTACTTTTAAAATTCAAATATCTTGATTTTTTTCCTCTGTTTATTTTTAATTTTATTTAAAAAAAATACGTGAGGTTAAGTGATAAAATATTAATAACACTTTGAATTAATTCAAAATAAATAAAAAAAATAAACTTGAACTATTTAAAATATTGTAGTTAAAATAAGAAACTTTAATTAGAATATTTAAAATTTTTGAAGTTAAATTTATATTATATATATATATTATATATATATATATATAATTATTACTATA
>BMAC01000010.1:1281936-1297307 GCA_014905375.1 Phtheirospermum japonicum
ACTTGAATTTGAAATAAAAAATTTATATTAGAATATTTGAAATCTTGAATTTAAGTGAGAAAATAGAAATAATATTTTTATAAATTCAAAAAGAATTAACAATTTTCAAATATTCAATTTTAAAATTCGAAACTGTTACTTTAAACAGTTGAAATAACGTATATATTAAATTGTAACTCCCAACCATTAAAATCAAAGTACACAAAATTTTCTCGTATTACTTTAGAGAGGGTGAAAGATATAAGTTATCACAATTTTATTGAATTGTAAAAACGATTAATATCTCCATCGTGATCGTGTGGCTATTACTTATAAGATAAAATATTTTTCTTATTGATCACCAATTCAAATATCGAATGAGTTTGGTGTTAAAAAATGACTTGAAAAATAAATATTTATAAATGTATAAAAAAAATTAAAAAACAAAACAAAACAAACCGGCGGTTTGAACAGCCGGTTCACGGTTTGAGAATTGCTCAAACTATAACCAAACCGCCTTATTGGCGGTTGCGGTTCCGATTCCGGTTCGAACCGTGGTCAACGGTTAACCGAACTGTTGACCGCGGGTTCGAACCGGCTGTTTGGCCGGTCCGTGCAAACCGCCGGACACCTCTACACGTTCTCTTCTCTTGTTTGGATCCGTTCTTAGTGACTTATGGGGGAAGCTGCTCTTACAGCTTCCTATGAGATTAACATGACTCAATCTTCTGTTACATCGGGTAATCCTCATTTGAGAGGTTGTATGGAATTGCTCCAAATTACTCTGTCTTGCGAGTTTTTGTTTCTGTATGTTTTGTTCTTTGACCTCATGTTAAACGTAGTAAACTCTCTTCTCATTCGGCAGTTTGTGTCTTTCTTGGTTATGGGGAAGGTCAAAAGTGGCATCATTGTTAGGATCCTCTAGCGCAGAAACTTTATGTATCACGTCATGTGGGGTTTCTTAACCATATTCCATAATACTCAATTCCTTATAGGTCTCAGGACCTTACAAGGTTAAATACTACTACCATTGATCCTTTTTATGAACATTCAGATACTGGAAGTGAGTCTTGCGGGGATGACACCAATAGGTTTGATGATTCAAATTTCTTTCCTGTTAATGTTCCTATTGTTCCTACTGCCTTTACAGTCCTTCCATTTACAGTCCTTCCGGTGAAGATGCCTCCACCAGCACCACCACAGCTTTATCTTCAATGAGTTCGTAAGTCCACTTTGTTATTGAATTATATTTATTCTAATTACTCTAGTACCTTTGCTGCTTTTTTGACCTTTGACAATTTGTCTGAGCCCTTTTCACATCAAGAGGATGTTTTAATCCTCTTTTTTATCGAACTATATTTATTCTAATTACTCTAGTACCTTTGCTGCTTTTTTGACCTTTGACAATTTGTCTGAGCTATTTTCACATCAAGAGGATGTTTTGATCCTCTTTGGCAGCAAGCTATGATAGGGGAACTTTCTGCTCTACATAAGATAGATACTAGGGATCTCATTTCTCTTCCTCCAGGGAAACGTGCTATTAGCTCTCGTTGGGTCAACAAGATTAAAATAAAGTCTGATGGGTCGATTGAGAAATATAAAACTCATCTAGTTGCTGATTTTCTGAACAATATGGCATGGATTATGAAGAAACGTGTGCTCTAGTTGCCAAAATGTCTACCATCCGGCCCTTATTGCAGTTGCCTCTGTTCGACATTGGCATCTATCCTTGTTGGATGTCAAAACAGCATTCTTGAATGGTGATCTTCAATAAGAAATTTACATGGTTCCTCCACCGGGTAATGCACATAATCTAGGCGACATCTGTAGATTGAAGAAGGCTCTCTACGGCCTCAAAACATATGAAATTTGCTCAAGCTGCTAGAATATGAACTTTCAAAACATAGGATATTAACACTCTAATTAGCATTTATCACTTAAACCAACAGAGCATTCATACATAGGAAATAATACTGATAAAAAGGACTGGAAATAAGGCCCAAATGTTATTACAATATTCTTAGGAATGGCCATGTGACAAAATGACCAGTAACTTAAACAATTGCATGAACCCCTGTGGCTATCCTCATTGTTGGATTTATGAGGGCATCACTTAAAGCTGAAGTCGATGTAAGAGATCTTTCAAGTATGTTTAAAGCCTGCACCCACAAAATTATTTGTCAAGATTTTAAATAACTATGATGATAATAATAATAATAATAATAATAATAAAAAATAAAGATGCGATCATTAATAGTATTAGTACCTCTTCCAATCCAATGTGCAGCTCCAGTTCTCTGATGTCGGACCAATTGATATTCAGTCGGTTCAGAGCAGAAAACACCGAGTCCACACGTGTCACAGTTAAATCATTGGCTAACGTAAATGTTCCTGGTCGTTTAACATAGCTCCCCTGATCACCTTTCGGATCCTTAAAATGCATCCAAGAACCTGTTTCCAATGTAGTGGTGCTGTCGGGGGTTGTAACACTTTCAAAGTAATACACTTTCGGAGTCATTTGTTCTTCCAGGGAAAAAATCTGGTTCTTGGAGAGATAATTGGGAGGTAGCTCGGGTTTCATTAGCCTGTTTTTCATATCTGGTGTGCTCAGATACTTGTCCTTCGCTATGCTAGAGTACAAATTGTCTATGTTCTTAAGTGGAGTCTTGCCGCCCAAGAGGCATTCGACTCCTCCCAAGGGAATGACGAGCAAACTGAATAGGAAATCGACAAAATCTTCATTGGCTAAAGCACACATTAATTTGTTGTCTGATTTTCGCAAGATGGCTTTCACAATCATCCTCTTAGAGTCGGATGATGATTTTTGAGCAGTCTGATGTACCAAATCCCCTGTTACAACATTCGATCCGCGTCTTCTAAGGAGAATGAGGTCTGTCAGTGGAGTAGGTGAGAGTAAAGATCCCCTCAGCAATTCCACAATCTGATGATACAAGAAAATAGTTATCAGTAAAAAAAAAAAAAATGTGTTGGAAAAAAATTGGTAGGCGGTTTTCTTAAAAATTGTGCAAAATAGCGGGGTAGAAAAATAAAGTTGAGGTTTGTGTTTGACACATTCCGCAAGACGATATAGCCCGTACAAAGTGCTAACAGTTGACGACAATTGTCCCTTAGATACAACGACTTTCAGATTCTCATAATTACTTGCTGTTTAGAACTTTCGAGCTTAAGCTTCATAAGGTATAAGTACTTGGACAATGTGATCAAAATGCAATTAAATTGTTGTTAATAAATGATCATCCTAGGAGGCTTATTTAAAAACGGTCAAATGTTTAGTCCGGAGCCATGCAAGCTGCTGGATTCCACTTCCAAGCCCACCCTCGAACACTAATATTCCAGTGGTTCCAGTCACAAACCCTATCAAGATCAAGAGCATTCATCTCAGGACAAGATCATTATATATCCCATTTTTTGAATCGTACACAAACCCACTGTATTGCACCACCCTCAAACTTTCCAGGTCGCTTATTACCCGTCAACTCTTAAATATTCAGAAAAACCTTTTCACTTCAAATGGTTTGAGCAAACGGACACATCAATTGAGTTCAACAGAACTAATTTGTACAAATCTTTTCACACGACTAGTTTTAAACAAAATTAGATAATAAATTTTATTCACACGGAAATAATTATTAATCAAATAAATATATATTGCAAACAAGAACATTGTTAAAAAGCAGAAATCGAAACTCACCTCATTAAATCCAAGAGTCACAGCCCTTAGCTCGGCACCATTGGTACTGATGGTAATCCCAAGATTGATGAGAGTTTGTATCATGAATCCAGGAGCAACAGGGGCTATCTTTAGATCATCGGTTATTAGGAACGACACGTGTTTCTCCGTAAAAACGCCTCCTTTGTCGGCACCAATGTCATGGGCTTGAGAAGTGTTGGAATCCATCATCATACTCATGGATTGGCTCAAGAAATTGCCACAATCACACCTCAGAGAATCACAGTACATGCTCACAATTGGTGATCTTTTCCTCTTGCAACCCGCATGGCCACATTTGAAGAAATTCGTGGGACACGTGTCATCAATGTTGAGCTTCAGTTTACGACGTTCGCTTTCGAATGAGCTTCTTGGGTTGAGCAGCATCTGCTTACCGCTCTGTGTCCAGAAATGGTCACTGTCAAGATTCGACAAGCCATTGTACAATGTTGTTAAGCTTCCAAAGACAGGAGCCCTGTCTCCATATTGTTTCTTGAGGAGTCTAACAATTGTTCCCAATGGCAATGTTAGGAAGCTAATTAATACGTCAGCAAAATCGCTGTCAGCTTCTACAAATAGTACTTTGGTTTTCTGTTTATTGATCATAACTTTCAATGGGAACTTAAAATCCTTAACATCAGACATTCTTGTATTGTGTTTGTCAAGATTTTTATGCAGCTAGTAAGATTTTGTGAGGCCAAAAACTGTAAAGCTCTTGAGACTGCCCTTTGAATTGTAAGTAGACATTCCATTTCTTCAGAATAGGGGTTTATTGTTATAATAACACGTGTTATAACGCATGCCACGAATATGGATTTGTAGCATTACATCATAACACGTGGCAATTATGTTACAAGTGTGCATACCATGTGTTGGCGTACACTTGAAAATGTGGAGTCCACCTTGAAATTGGTATATATCTGACATTGAAATAAAATTTTATAAGTTAAAATTAAGTCGTATTGCTATCAATCACATGATTCTAAAAAGACAAAATGACTCACATGTTATTGTTTATTATAAAAGTAATAGGAGATAAAAAAATTATTTTATTATATATTAAATGACTATTTATTTTTATTAAATTATTTAATTACGATTGTATCATTGAATTTTCTAGGGAAAATCACAATTTTTGTCCCGTAAGTTTGACCCTTTTAATTTTTGTCCTGTAAATATAGACGGTTCGAAAATTGTCCTATATCTTTAAAATTTTCGCGTTTTATGTCTTCTAAATATAGGCGGTTCGAAAATTGTCTTATATTTTAAAAAAATCTTCACGTTTTAGGTCCTTTAAAACGCGAAGATTTTTAAGATACAGGATAATTTTCGAACCACCTATATTTAGAGGACATAAAACGCGAAGATTTTAAAGATATAGGACAGTTTTTGAACCGCCTATATTTACAGGACAAAAACTAAATGGGGTCAAACTTACAGGACAAAAAATATAATTTTCCCAATTTTCTATATAAATATGGTTTCACTTATTAATGAAATTATATGACTATTATTCTCCATCTAAATTTGCATGTTCATTCTAATGGATTCAAACAATGCATCAAATTAATAGTCTCATAGGTACATTTATATATACAAACTCATTTTAAAACATATATCTTTCTTTATTTTCTTCTTCTACGTGTTATCCTCTTGGCCACAATCATGGTAGTTTGGTCAACATCACCGCCTGGCCATAACTAAGAACAGCGAGCCAAATCCTCATACTTGTCACTGCTTGCCATTACTTAGTGTGATGCATTAGGAGTTATGTGTGAGTCTATGAGTTTTACGGAGAACAAAAGCAAGAGAAAATAATGAATTGGAAAAATAAAGATGGTGGTTGTATTTGTTTTGATTATAGAGAAACACAGAAGAAAAGGAGAAGAGAGGAATGAAATTATGACAAAGTCACATGAATGATGATCAACCAAAGAAAGGGAAACAACAAAAGAGAAAGAAACAAAATCAAATTGGTATGTGTGCATGTGTCATGTGAAGAAAAAGAAAACAAAGAGACGAAAATGTAATATATTTTATAATATATGTATATCATAAAATACTATATACAGTCAATAAAGCACGAAATCTCATTTTCTTCGAATATACAAAGCATGCAAATATCATTTCTTCTTAACTTCATAATATTTTATCTTACGAGAGCTTCAAATTGAAACCAATATTGATACACAAGATAATAATCTATTTTAAATATATTAGTATCAGCCTTTTAATATTTATAAATTAGTATCCCACCTTTGAAAAATGACAAGATGATATTCTTGTGGATACTATTATTAGAATTCTATAACGAGGTATGTGTAGTGTCGTGATCAGTCAGACGACACTGGCGTCGGGACTGGGAGCGGCTGATGGTAGTCGATGGTTCGATGTACAACCATCTATTTGATGATAATTATATTATGAGAAAATAATTCAACAAATAAATTAAAATGTCGTCAATATTTGAAATGACATTTATTCATCTAAGGATGATCTGACGTTTAACGATACCTAATTATGAATCAATATTTATGGACGACCCTGCACCTGGAGTAGCAGTTAAATACTTGCAATTTAATTTCTATATTTACCGTAATAATGTTCAAGTGGTGGGTTAAAACCACTATTTGTTTATTTCAATTTATGTAAGTTAAATATTGCAATACATCCTATTTGATGAGTCCAATCATCACAAGAAGTAAGGTTTTAAATAATTATACAATTTGTATGCTATGTGATGGGTGATACCATCTACTAAGCAGATCTTACTTCTGAATAAGTAGTTATTAATTATCGCAATTAAAATTTATGCACTTTAAATATTGAAATATCACCATTATGATAGGTTGTTCCACACAATTAGCTTATAAGTCTTACTTTAATGAAGTAATTGGGTTTTTACTCAAGTATTACTCCCAAAGTAGCACTAAGTAGAAATAAAATTCAGTTTCCATGTTATTGAATATTAATGGAGAAAATTGAGCAAGTGTTACTAGAAACTATCACTAAATAATTGAAGAATGTAATTGCTCAATAAGTCTATGTTGATTAAATAAATATATCGCATAGAGAAATCATATAAGATCACATTGATATGATAGGAAAATGCTCTCGAAGAAGCATATATCACTGCATTATTGTAAAATTTGAAAATCTATGGTTTTGAAAAAAAATATCAGTAGACGATGTTGTTTTCAATGTTAACCAACACTGAAATCAATATCAAACAGTTTCAAAATAATAAATAGCAGTTTTAGAAAACAGATGTTGAAAACGATGTTAACAACATCGAAACCAACATCACACAGAGTTTAAAAACGTGCAGCGGAATAAATATTAAAAATCGAACACAACGACTTAAAATCAGTTCACAAGTAAAAGATACTTGTGAACTTGGGTGTACAAACCCGAAAACTATATTACTTATCTTGTTCACGATCAATACAAAATATTCAAAGTAATATATGAAAACTATGGTATCAAAAACTATGATACTAAAATACTTGTCGCCTTGAAGGATGATAATCTTTTTTGTTGGTTACGCAACTCCGTTGGCTTCGAGTCTTGTGGCAAAACTTGTGATGATCTTCTCCGTTGGTTACACAATTTTGAAAATCTCCTTGATTTGAATCATTGCCACAAGTCTTTTACTTGCTCGTGTTCTTCTTTGCTTGCGTCGTCTTACTCTTACTGCGTCCTTCTCAAAAAACCGTGTGTCAAGATTATCGAAGGTGTCCTCTTCTCTTGGCTTTGTCTTGTCTTAAATAGACAAGAGTCCTAAAGTCCTAAACTTGGTAGAAAAGTTAAACAAGTCCTAAACAAAATATACGAAACTAAATAAAATCTTAGATACAATCTAGGAAACAAATCTAGAGTCCTAATTCTAGTTCCCTAATATATTTTGGGCTCAAGAAAGGCAAACAACTAAATAAGAAATTATTCTCAAGAATAAATTCCTCAACATTATAGTCATGAAAAACTGAGCCATATTATATTTTGCATGAATACAAATTTTTTATTATTATTATTAGAATTACATACAATCGAAGTGAAAATATTGAAACTAACTAGAGGAAGTAAACGTTTGAATATAAAATATATATTTAACTTATAAAGAGGGTTTGTGTTTCGAGGGTATATAACTCCGTAACTCTGTCCCTCCTAACTAGGAAGAGGATTCATAATGAACCACACTTCTTTCCATGACACAGATAGTTTGTCTTTTACTTCACATTTCTTCTCTCTTTCCTTTGATATTTATTGTTGTCCGTTTTGAAGGTACTCGTCGGAGGTTCCAACTTCAGATGAGTCACGGTAGCCAACTGCTGGTTCGGGGCGTGCAACGAACTACTCTAGATATTTGGGCTAATGGTATGGGCCGAGTCAAATGCGGTGGGTTTGGTTTAAAGAACGACGATCGAACTGAAAATTAGAAAGAGTAAATGTTTTACTACCGTTTAATGTTAAAAATGTACCGGTCAATCGCGGTTCTACGATGGTTGACTACGCCCAACATATTGAAAGAACCAAAAGGGTGGCGTGGCCAAACGATCATGGATTCCCGAAAAGAAATCCACTGATTTGTTGGAAACCTTAAAAATTAGCTATAAATATCCACTAGACAAGTTTATTTACCACAACACACCATTATTTCTCTCTAAACTTGCTATATTGTTTCACTTTTTATTCCAGCTCCAACTTTAGCATCAGAGAGGGTTCTTCGTAAAATTTTAACATAATAATTATTATTTTAAATATGTAGTTTTGTGTACTTTTATTTCTTTATCTAGTTTATCAGCTAAATTTCAAACGTTTCTTTTAAATACATGTGTTTTCAGATATTAGTCATTGGCAATTAGCTATCAATTCTTAACTTACTAACTCAGCTAGCTTATCAGTTTTATCTATCAAACGTACCCGAAGTCTCATGATCATTCCCATATGAATTTGTTTTACACGGCTTATGAATTTGTTTTACACGGCTTCTATGATTTTCTGAGATATAAATTTTTGATGATTTTGATTTTACAATCCTTTTCTAGTCTGTTTTCATAGCTTAGTAACATACGTAGAATGTTTTTGAGAGTGAGTGAGTCACTCCTAACTGTAGCTGCTATCACCACCAGGTCAAAGTCTCATCCTAGCCTAGTAACAACATGCATTGCTTGATCTTCTTCGAAAATTGGTTGGCCAGCAGAAGCTAGCATATCGCAGCAAGTTTTTACTTTGTTGACATAATTCCTAATGCTCATGGTCCCTTTCTTGATAGAGGAGAGTTGCATCTTATACTGTATTTTTCTGGCTACAGTTTGGCTGGAGAAGTTAGTTTCAAGAGTTTTTCATATTTCTCTTGAGGATGCAAGGCCAGCCATCATGGATGGTAAGTAGATTTTTAGAGAGAGGAGAAAGAAGTCAGGACGCTATAACAACTGATCTTGCCTTACCCAGAGTAGGAACTCAGGGTTTACAGATTCTTCTGCGATCAGGGGTGGAGATCTGATTTCTCCAGTGAGGTAGCCTTCAAGGCCGTATCCTCTGACGACTGTATAGACTTGAATTTTTCAAAGTAGGTAGTTTGAATCATTTAACTTGATCAGAATAAGCTGATTTTGTAGCGGAATAGCTGAGTTTGAATTTTGTGAAGATAGAGTGTTATTCGGAATTACTAGATGAGAGCTCGACTGAGCCTTATGTGAGGGAGTGGTGTTACCATCCATGGAAAATAAGAAGAGAAGAAATAAAGAGGGAAGAGGTATTCAGAGTCAGGAAAGAACCCGCTCTGATACCATGAAAGAAAGCAAAGAGCGCATATATGACATATGTGATATTATTATCTGATGTTTACTTTTTTGTATATTCATTCAATCATTTTCTCAATAATTACAGTAGAAAATGTAACAACTATTTATAGCAATATGTCTGACAATGTAACCCTAGAATATGTGACTAGAAATACTACAGTACATTCTGCAACGTCTACCTAGAATATGTGGTCACTAATGATACAGTACAATGTAACAGCTGTATTAGGATGGATTTACTGAATTAAGGCTGACATCATCATCTGACGTAGTGTAGGTCGACCTCTCATGAGACCCATTGCTAACTTCCTGTGCAACCATCTGGAGACCTCTCATACGACCTGAATGGTCGCCAATCTTGCGACCTGGCATCTTCAGGTCGCTGAGTTCAATATGATCATGCGACCTGCGTTTATCAGGTCGCTCTCTATTAAAATACACCTTGAAAACTATGATAAATGAACAGAAAATGAAGGTACACATATTTGGAAGGTTAATCAATTGGTAGAAAGGCTTAGGAGATTTGGACGATTTAAATTGTGAAGATTCGATCCTATTCGATTTTTTTTCTTGCAAGGTCGCGGTTTTCAATTTCAAACATTTAATTTAGGGAAAAAAATTGTCTCCATATCTATTGCGTCTTTTACCATTTACCTTCTAAAATGTAAAATTTTATAAAATATCTCCTAAAATACTCGGTTTTTGACAAATTGCTTCCAAGTATCGATATTTTGAAAAAGTGGTCAGATAATCTGTTTATGCAACGAAAAAGTTGGTTTTGGGATTTTGGAGGGTTATTATCAACATCCATTTGAGCTGAAATTTTGCGTGTAGACTCAAAAAATTAGTGGAATCCAATGGGAACAATGAAAGTCGAAACGGATCAATGAGAATTGGTGAATAAATGTAATCAGGGTTAGGATTTTGGAGAGGTTATCGACCTCGGATGCAGCAAAATATTTGCACGGTGGCTCCAAAAATGAGAGAAATCCAACAGAACCAACGGCAGCTGGAACGAAGCACCGGAAGTAGATTAATCGGAGAAATATTTTAGTTTTTTCGAAAGAAACACAAGGATGAAAGATTGCTATGGTAAACTTACTTTCAGTGCTAGGTTTAAGCAGCTATTGGTTTCATTGGATTCCTTTAGGTTATAGCTTACGGTGCTAGGTTCAGACAGCTATTGGTTTCGTTGGATTCCTTTAATTTTTAGAGACACCACGTAAAATATTAGTCCATCCGATTTTCTATAACCCCTCTAAAACCCTAGCCCCCCTGTGAAACCATAACCTTAATTACATAGTCGTACATTTATGTTCCATCCGATTTCTATAACCCCTCCAAAACAACCCCTCCGAAATCCCAAAACTAACTTTGGGTATTTCATGAGGCAAATTATTATTATTGTTTTTTTAGGAGGTATAGGGAAAAAAACACAATAAGTCCTTTATTTCATTACCGTCTTAATGGCTAAAATGCTTATAAGTTCATTAAGACCTTTGAGTTTTGTAATTTAGTACTTAGCTTTTGGTGATAATTTTTTTTTTCAAACCATTATGGATCCGAATGACTATTTGAGGTGCATTTGTTATAGGCATAAACCTTCCAGTCTTGTATATATACATGAACATGAAATGAAAGAGTTATGCTTCATGTAGCTACTACAACTTCTTTCGGGTTGGCTATCAAGAGCGTTTGTAAAATTGTTAGGGTGCGGTGTTTTGAGACTGAGGGGGTACCAATTTAGGGCAAAACTTGGACTTCATTATGCAACAAATAAAATACAATGCAGGGTCAAGATATGTTGATCAACATAATCAGAAATTGACCCAAAAAACTAATCATCGTATACTTCAAAAAATATAATAAGTATCAAATCAAACTCAGACCTCTGTTTAGTTTTTTAGTTTTATACTGTTGTGTGTTAATAATATTGGTACAGGATATGAAACACAGTTTAAAATAGACGAATCCGCATATGCAGAAAAAACATAGGATCTGATTACAAAGTTGTACGAAAACAGTCCACTTATCTGAATCCAAAGCCGACGATATGAAGCTGCAGCCAGTTCAAACTAAATTTGTTTTGGTCATTACATCTGAAACTTAATTCCACTACAGGGAAATAAATTCAAAAACAGTCAATTATATTGTGTATCTTCCAAAAAAAGGACTACCATATTGATCACAATAAAAAACGAGTTCATTAACATAACCAATTAATCAAAAAAGAAATAATGAGATTTCTCATTAATCACAAATGTCCAATTAACTTGTCCCATAATGAGATTTCCATAAATATAAAAACACTTCTCACGTTAACTTACGGTAGCAGGCAAACTGCCAATAATTTGCAAAACTGACTTAAAAGACAGTAAAATATAAACAAAGACCATCCTCAGTGTTCTCGTAGCTTCTCTAATATCTTATTATGAAGAACATCACTTAATGCAGTATCTGATGTAAGAGATGCTTTCAATATATTTAAAGCCTGCACGGAAAAAATTGAGTCCCTTTAATTATATCAACTTTTGAACTAAAGTAGAATAGTACTTAAGGAATGATCATTACCTCTTCCAATCCAATGTGCAACTCCAGTTCATTGATATCAGATAAACGAATATCCATCGCTTTGAGAATCACATCAATCGAGTCCCAATGCCTCACGGTTAAATTACTACCTACCCCAAATCTCCCTGGTCGCTTAACGTAGCTTTTCTCACCTTTCGGGTCTTTAAAACGCATCCAAGAGCCTTTCTCTATCCTTTCACCTGCGGAGACCACATCGCTATCGAAAAAATATATATTGGGATTCGTTTGTTCACTCAGTGAGAAAATCTGGTTCTTGGAGACATAATTGGGAGGAAGCTCGGGTTTAGTTAGTCTGTTTCTTATACTTGGTGTACTTAGATACTTTTGGTCGTCATCGACAAGATTAGCTATGCTTGTGTACAAGTTGTCTATGCTTTTAAGACAAGTGTTGCCGCCCAAAAGGGATTCAACCCCACACAAGGGAATGACGAGCAAACCGAAGAGGAAATCTACGAAATCCTCCTCGGCTTCAACAAATAGAAACTTAAGGTCAGATTTTCGTACCCATGCTTTCACAATCATCTTCTTCTTAGAGTCATCGTCCGATGATGTTGATGATAATGATTCTCCCTTCACTCGATGCAGTAAAACTCCGACTAAATCGTGATTACTGCAACTTTTATGCAGAATGAGGTCTGTCAATGGAGTAGTGGAGAGTAAGGATCCCCGGAGTAAATCCATGATCTGATGATCCAAAAATAAATAAATAAAATAGCGTTAGTAGTGAAAATCCAATTAAATCGAGTTTTAAACAAATTAAACAACGGGCGAAATTTGAAAATTGGTCCTGTAATTTACAAGGGGCTAGCAATTTCGGTCATGTGACACTCACATCATTGAATCCAAGAGTTACTGTCCTCAACTCGGCCCCACAGGTAACGGCAATATTACCAAGCTTTATAAGAGTTTGCATGATGGATCCCGGCACAACAGGCGCCACTCGCAGATCATCGGTTATTAAGAACGACACGTGTTTTTTGGTGAAAACGCCACCATCAATATTGTTCTCGTTCTCGGTTTCGGGTTTGGACCCTAATATTGTACCCATTGCTTTGCTCAAAGATTTACCACAATCACATTTGACCGTATCGTGGTACATGCTTATAGACGGGGTTCGCTCCCGATTACAATCCTTGTCTCCACACCTGTAGTAGCTTATAGGCTGAGTATCGTCAACATTAAGTTTCAGCTTACGACATTCGGGTTCGAACGAGCTTCTTGGATTGAGCAGCATCTGCTTACCGCCCTCCGACCAGAAATAGGCTTTGTTCAAGTTTCCCAAGCCTTTGTACAAACTGGTCAAGCTTCCAATGACAGGAGGAGCCTTATCTTGGTAGTGCTTATTCATGACTCTAATAATTGTTCCCAATGGCAACGTCAGGAAGCTTAACAACACGTCTGCGAAATCGCTATCGGCTTCTGCGAACAGTACCTTCGTTTTCTCTTCGTTTATCATCACTTTTAAGGTGAACTTAACTTCCTCAGCATGATTAGACATTCTGTTGGTTGTTGTTGGTGTGATTAAATATCAAGCTGGTGATCAAGAAAAGAAAATAAAAAACTACCCTATATAAAAATATATTTAATTCAGAGAAAGAGAGATTAATAAACCATTAAAACAGAAAAGGCCACATGTTCTAGAATAACTTGATATCCAACACGTACCTATGAATAGTATTAAACTGCATACGGTGGGCCAATTACCCACTTTATTGAATCGATCATGAGCCATAACTAATGAAAAATTAATGCTTTTTTTTTAAATATAAAAAATAAATCCTTCTATAAACGACAACCATATACAGAAATACGTAGAAGTTATTAAACGAAATACAGCGTAAAGTGGCCAAACAAGCTTACTGTGTTGTGGAGAGGCGAATTGAACTTAGGGATTGTTGGGATATTAGATTGAACTTAGAGACGTGGGTCTTTGTAGGGGTTTAATATATAGGAGATCAATATGGATCTTTTTAAAAGGATATTTATGTTTGAGGGAACTTCAATCTATCTAAAGATATTTTTTATATTTACTCTAATATTTTAAATAATACTAGTATTAGTTTAATGTTTGAAAATAATATTTAATTTAGAACCCATAAATTTTTTAAATGTAATTCATATTATGTAATACTAAACTTCAAATTTAATGTATATTCAAAAATTAATAAATTTTTCTTTCCATATTTCTCCAAAACATAGCGGCAAAAAAAAAAAAAAAGAGAGAGAGAGAGAGAGCAGGTGTTCTATGCAACCGTACCACGAATTACAATTACTCAATATAATTACTTTTAACAATAAAATTATCAATTTTACAATTAAAAATATATATATTACTTGGGCAATTCGCTAACACTACACCTCCTGGGATATTAGCACATGGCAAATATTAAAAATTATATTATGTTTATTATATTAAAGGATATTGCAATTGTCTATTATGTCCTTAGTTTATAAAAATTCATTTATTATATTTTATTTATTTAAAGTAATATTAAAATAGAAATTAAAATCTTAAATTATATCATTAAATAATTTTTAAATTTGCAGTGTGACCCCAATTGTTTCTTGAGATTACAAATCAACATCTTTTTTGCCGAACTTTTCAATAAACTATACAAATTATATCTGCCCTAATCCCTAACCTATAATAATTCAATCCGTATTCACCAGCCTTTGTTCTTCACCATCTTGGCCAGGTTTTTCACCATTAAATTGTTGTTAAGTTTTATTAATATATATTCACTTTGTATAAAAATTTATTAAAAAAGAAAAGAAAAGGGTAAAGATAAGAGACTCATGGACATTTACGTGGCATTCGATTGTTGGCGTGTGGACAACTCTCTGAAGTAAGGAACATTGAAATTAAACAAATATTCCATCGAGTAAATGATTTATGTCGTTCTCTCTCTTAAAAACCTTACAAAAAGCTACAAGACCTAGCAAACTTATCACACTCGACATCGCCAGAAACCAGTAGTAGTTATCGAGTCGAGCTTTGGACATGTCATCCGAGAACCAATTTCCCTCACCCCTTCGTCAAACCTTCAATCACCCAAATAAGAATCGCACTCAAAAAGCTCCCCACACCAAACACGCTCGTATAAAGCGCGATCCCCATCGTCCTCATTCTTACCGGAACCTCCTCGTAGAAAAACTCTTGCATCCCAACAACCGTGAAAATGTCCGAAATCCCCAACAACACATACTGAGGCAACAACCAAAAGATGCTAAGCGGCACATCCCCGGTCAAAAGGTCAACGCTTTGA
>BMAC01000010.1:1313446-1360548 GCA_014905375.1 Phtheirospermum japonicum
TTTATAAAAAAAAAAAAAGAGCGGATATTAACTGAGAAAAAATATAAAATGAACATCAATGTGAGAGGAAAATAATATTACATGGTACCATCCAAAAATTGCAGATCTATAAATTCCAATCGCAGATATATTTCTCCAAGTGTTTGGAGATCTGCAAAAATAATTCAGAATATTTTTTATACAAATTAGTTTGGTATCAAAAATGATTGAAAAGTTGAAATAGAAATTTGACTATGAAAATTGAAATAAAAAACTCTATGATTGCAAATGAAAAGAACCAAAACTCAGACCGAGAAAACCTACCGAGGAAGAAAACGAAAATGTGAGAAATGGGCTATTAAAAACTTTGCGGTAATAGGTGAGAATAAATAGAAGGACAATAAAATAAAAAAGGAAGATTTCATGGGCGGCAAAATCCACTATTTTTCATGAATTGTTTCTCTCTCCTGCCAAACTCCCTCTTTATATATATATAGATTAAATTACATTTATGGTAATAAGATAAATATTAGTAAAAAGAAAAGAGAGTTTAATTAAAAATATTATTAATTGATTAAGAGTATATTAGTTAAATTTATATATTCCTTAATTCTAGACAAAAATTGTAAAACCATGTTTAATAAAAAAGTGGGAAGGTATATATATATATATATATATATATTAATGAGGTCAAATTATCACCCAAAATCCTGGTAACTCGTGACATATTTACCAAAATCCTCCAAATCCTTGCACCAGACCATCATCACTTCACTTCTCCCAAATTTGGCAACATCTGCATGCAAAATCGATGTGGAAGCCCGAAAATGCAAACCTCCCAACACCCCCCCACCCAAAAAAATCATCCACCTATACTCTGCCAAAACCAACACGTAAAAGCCATGCAAACTCCGAAATCCACCATAAATACCCCTCCAAACACACCGTCATCCTCACCACCAACACTAATCCATCCATCACATCTACACTCTCTCTACATACATATAATCTACCATGGCAACCAAGAACACAATCCTGTCAGCAGCTCTCCTGRTGGCCCTTGTAGCGGTAGCYACCGCCACCAGCTACACCACCACCGTCACCACCACCACTTTCGAAGAGGAGGGCAATCCAGGTCAGCAGCAGCAGTGCCAACGTCAGCTCCAGGGCCGTCAATTCCGGTCCTGCCAGAGGTACCTGATGCAGAAGAGCGGGCCCTACGCCGATGACGAAGAAGTTATTGAGAATCCAGGCCAGCAGCAACAATCCCTGAGAGAATGCTGCCAGAAGCTGAGGAACGTGAACGAGCAATGCCGGTGCGAAGCCATCAGGTGCGCGATGAGGCAGGTGCAGCCGGAGATGGGACAATCCCAGCAGCAGCAGGTTTATCAGAAGGCTATGGACCTTCCACGCATGTGCAACATGAGGCCTCAGCATTGCCAGATTCGGGTTGTCTTTGTGTAGGGTCAAACTAATTATATGATGATCGGTTCATGAAAGTGAAGTGGTCTCATCATGACTAGGAAGGAAAATCAGTCTGGATAAATGGTTTCAATTTGTGCTTATGTGTTTTTAATAATTTAGTATCGATGTACACATGGTGTTGTGTGTATTTTCGCGAAATAATAAATTGACTGGTTTTGCTTGCGTAAAACTGTTGATCTTTTTTAATCGTTAATTTTCGGACTTGATGAGTTCAGTAAAGCTCAGTAAAACAACATGCGGTTTTTAGAAAATGATCTAAGGACTACGGTACAGTTACCGGCACCATACCATTCTTCTTCTTATTTAAAAAGATTCTTAATTCCAAATAGTGATGTGTCAATCATTAATTAATTCACCATGCATGAATGTGGAAAAGTGATGGTAGTATTTTCCAATGATCTATAGCATCACATAAAAGTTGGTATTGTAAGTTCACGGACCAAAAGAGCTCAAAGAAACAAGTTATTCTGACCAATAGAGATGTATATTTAATAACGAACTAATTTAAATCCCATATATTACACATGATTTATAAACATATAATATAAAAATAATTGTTATAATTATAGAATTTTAAATTTAAAATAAAAAACTAAAAAAATGTATTTTCAACCCAAAATATAAATATAAAATAATTGTTATAATTATAGTATTTTAATTTAAAAAATAGAAAAATATATTTTCAACTCGTGTTTTATACATATCTAATCTATTTATTAATTATTATAAATATTAAATAATTTTGTATTTGATGTTTAAATTAAATTCATTAATAATTTTAGTTACATATTAGAAATTTTAAAAGATGTTACATTCTAAACCCATGTCTAATATTTTTTTATTAATTATTATTATTATTAACGCACTTTATATTTTAATATTTAGAATAAATTCATTAATAATTATTAGTTATATACTTTGAAATATTCAAAAGATGTCATACTCTCAACGCGTGCATTGTATTGGTGTCTAATCAATGTTTATCAATTATTATTATATAATTAAATATTTTTATATTTAAATTGAATACGTTACTAATATTTAATTATATACTTAAATTATTGCAAATAACTCATATCTTACCGATATTGAATATTGAGAAAAATATTCTTTACCTCCTGAACTATGACCATTTTGACACTTTACCTCCTAAATTTTTTTTTCGTGCAAAGTACCTCCTAAACTGTGCGAGTTTTGCACTTAACCTCCTGAACTCCCATTTTTGGTTGAAATCCTAACCGGATCTCACTCGTGTGACATGCACGCTAACATATAAGGGGTAAAATTGATTTTCCATCTCCTCCTCATGACTCCTCCTCAAAACAATGGCACGTGAGCACTCGTGTGACCTTTTAAGATAATGTTCACATTAATATATGTATACACGTAAGATTTAGTACCTACGTAGTGCTCACGTGCCATTATTTTGAGCGGGAGTCATGAGTAGGAGATGGAAAGTCAATTTTACCCCTTATATGTTAGCATGCATGTCACACGAGTGAGATCCGGCTAGAATTTCCACCAAAAATGAGAGTTCAGGAGGTTAAGTGCAAAATTCGCACAGTTTAGGAGGTAATTTGCATGAAAAAAAAGTTTAGGAGGCAAAGTGTCAAAATGGTCATAGTTCAGGAGGTAAAAAATATTTTTCTCTTGAATATTGAAACTCCAAAACTAAAATTTTAAATTTTATTATCAATAAAACTTATTTAGTTATTTTCGTAATAAATTTTTTTTATAATTAGAATTATTTCATAAGTAATTTGTATTTTAATTAAAATAATTAATTTAGATCTTATCTATTAATTATATATGAATTATTTATATTTTTATATTAGGACAATCAAAGGTAACTACTGAATAAGACAAAATATAATAAGCGAAAAAAGATTAAATTAAGTATGATACAGTAAAAATAAAGTATTAAATTATGTAAATATTAGTCTCGAATGACACATATATAAGCAATCGAAGCACCAAATTTTTATTTTTCCAAACGAATCATACAAAACAGATACATATGTTATGAAGATTTTGCATTAATATATAGGAGTGATTAGAAAAATAAATAATGTTTATACGTGTGAATTGGAATTGGACACAAATGTATTATTGATTATTTTTAATGATACGTTTCATTATTGTTTCAACCCAAAAAAATGACCAACGTTGAGAATGCCTGAAACCTTAAACGCTTTCCTGATCTGCACCACAAACAAGAGTTAGAAAGGACCACCGGTGGTTTCCGGTGGAAACCTCTCCGATACTTAAGTCAGTAAGCGTTTGAGGTATTTTTCCAGAAAGAAAGCAATAATGCTCAAGAGAATGACATACCTTTCTCAGCCTTGGGGGCTGAGTTATTTATAGCTTCTCCTAGTGGGGACCCCAGACGGGATCTCAGGAGCACATGCCGCGAATCAAGGGCCGTTTGACAACCATTTCTGACAAGTGGTCCCACTTGTCTTTCTGTTGGGAATCTAAGAGTCAGATCTGTCCTGTTCCAGGTCTTTCCCTTTTTTCCTCTTTCACGCCACCTTGGTATCGGTACCAGACCCGTTCTGACCAGGTCTTCCTTATTTCAGATCTTCCTCCCTTCCGTGCTATCTCAACTTCCTGGGAGTTCAGCAAAATTCCAAGAAGTTTCCTGTCGTGATCTCATTCTTCTTTTCGCTAATGTTCCTGTCTTTCAACAGGTTAGATCTTATGAGAACGAGCTCTATTCCTAGAGGAACTGAGCCAGGTCTTTCACCAAGACCAGGCTTAATTTCTATCCTCGGACCCTCAGCTCGACTCTGCCTTTAGGCCTTCGATGATTTCCTCTAGATAGTTACGCCCAGAAGAAGCCCGCATGACAGCCAGTTCTTCCTGACAGATCTACCCCCAACCAGGTCTGGCATATATACAGCCCTATCAACTCCTCCCCCCTAACAGTTGGGGTAGATCGGTGATATCCCGAGACTTTTTCGCGATAAATGGGGTCATCTCGTCCTTTATGACTTCTCGTACTAGGGGAATCCCGAGATATCCGCCTGCCCAACAGCCCTAATTATTGGCATTAGTGGTGTCGGTTCGTTTTCCCAAAAACGGTCCTTATCCTGCACGTCTTCTCTGACACGTAGGTAGCGTGTGATTTGACCTAGGACGTTTGGCGCTCCACCACAGCGTACAGAGTACTGTTAGCATTAAATGCGGGAATCTCATCAAATCCCAGCCCCTCGATTTTCGTTTTTCAAATTGACCCGTTTTTCTTTTTGTCCCCCCAAATACCTTTTCCCTTTCACTTTTCAAATTCTACTTCTCACAAATTCTTTAAGAAACCCCTCCTTTCTCTCTGCAACATTCCGGCGACTTCTACAACTCCACCAATCTTCTTCCAATCTTTCCAAGCGCTTATTACCAAGTATCCCTTCTTCCTTCACGCAATCTTTAATTATGTCAATTTCTTCTTCCCGAACCAACTCCGTCAGGGAGGATTCATAGGGGGCAACTCCAGTGAACTCCACCTCTACCATAAACCTTTCCTCAGCCGATTCCTACGCGACGGCTCCGGCGAGGGGGCCGCCGACGATCCTACCTCCTCCCCCTTCTGACAACCTATCCTCAATAGTTAGCAACCAGACTCTCAAAGAAATCCGCACTAAATTCCCTGTCTCCAATATGTTCTCCTTTACCAGTCCGGCACTCGGTGAGGGGGCGTCGGTACCCCCCGCCGGCCACCTTACTTTCTATTTAGACCAGTTCTACGCAGGGTTAAGCCTGCCAGTCCATCCTTTCGTACAGGCTATTTCCAGGCTGTACCACATTCCGATACAGCAATTCCTGCCTAACGCCTTTCGCGTTATGGCCGGATTCCATCTGGCGGCACAGTATGCCAGGATCACCCCCACAGCCTAGCTCTTCTTTTCTTTATTTCAAGCGAAGAGCTCTTTCGGTTTTTTCTACCTATCTGGACGACCAGACATTCATTTCTTATCAGGTCTTCCTACATCCCATAAAGTCTGGAAGAAGAAGTTCTTCTTCGTTCAGTGCTCGGGGGATTGGGGCTTCCCTACCGAACCCATCAGCTTTCTGCATCCTCATATGCGCTTATCTCGAGAGGATAGGTCACCAGAACTGAAGGAAAAAATTGCTCTCTTAAACCAGAACCCCTTAGACTTGTCCAAGATGCTTACCGTCAAGCTCTTGAATTTCTTCAACTCCCAACAAGGGCACGGCCCTCTGCCACCCAAGATCGGTATATTTCTCGGAATGTCCTGGTTTTATTGTCCTTTCGCTATAGTTCCTTTATCATACTTTTTATTGTTTCACTTTTTCATTTCAGANACCTTTCTCAGCCTTGGGGGCTGAGTTATTTATAGCTTCTCCTAGTGGGGACCCCAGACGGGATCTCAGGAGCACATGCCGCGAATCAAGGGCCGTTTGACAACCATTTCTGACAAGTGGTCCCACTTGTCTTTCTGTTGGGAATCTAAGAGTCAGATCTGTCCTGTTCCAGGTCTTTCCCTTTTTTCCTCTTTCACGCCACCTTGGTATCGGTACCAGACCCGTTCTGACCAGGTCTTCCTTATTTCAGATCTTCCTCCCTTCCGTGCTATCTCAACTTCCTGGGAGTTCAGCAAAATTCCAAGAAGTTTCCTGTCGTGATCTCATTCTTCTTTTCGCTAATGTTCCTGTCTTTCAACAGGTTAGATCTTATGAGAACGAGCTCTATTCCTAGAGGAACTGAGCCAGGTCTTTCACCAAGACCAGGCTTAATTTCTATCCTCGGACCCTCAGCTCGACTCTGCCTTTAGGCCTTCGATGATTTCCTCTAGATAGTTACGCCCAGAAGAAGCCCGCATGACAGCCAGTTCTTCCTGACAGATCTACCCCCAACCAGGTCTGGCATATATACAGCCCTATCAACTCCTCCCCCCTAACAGTTGGGGTAGATCGGTGATATCCCGAGACTTTTTCGCGATAAATGGGGTCATCTCGTCCTTTATGACTTCTCGTACTAGGGGAATCCCGAGATATCCGCCTGCCCAACAGCCCTAATTATTGGCATTAGTGGTGTCGGTTCGTTTTCCCAAAAACGGTCCTTATCCTGCACGTCTTCTCTGACACGTAGGTAGCGTGTGATTTGACCTAGGACGTTTGGCGCTCCACCACAGCGTACAGAGTACTGTTAGCATTAAATGCGGGAATCTCATCAAATCCCAGCCCCTCGATTTTCGTTTTTCAAATTGACCCGTTTTTCTTTTTGTCCCCCCAAATACCTTTTCCCTTTCACTTTTCAAATTCTACTTCTCACAAATTCTTTAAGAAACCCCTCCTTTCTCTCTGCAACATTCCGGCGACTTCTACAACTCCACCAATCTTCTTCCAATCTTTCCAAGCGCTTATTACCAAGTATCCCTTCTTCCTTCACGCAATCTTTAATTATGTCAATTTCTTCTTCCCGAACCAACTCCGTCAGGGAGGATTCATAGGGGGCAACTCCAGTGAACTCCACCTCTACCATAAACCTTTCCTCAGCCGATTCCTACGCGACGGCTCCGGCGAGGGGGCCGCCGACGATCCTACCTCCTCCCCCTTCTGACAACCTATCCTCAATAGTTAGCAACCAGACTCTCAAAGAAATCCGCACTAAATTCCCTGTCTCCAATATGTTCTCCTTTACCAGTCCGGCACTCGGTGAGGGGGCGTCGGTACCCCCCGCCGGCCACCTTACTTTCTATTTAGACCAGTTCTACGCAGGGTTAAGCCTGCCAGTCCATCCTTTCGTACAGGCTATTTCCAGGCTGTACCACATTCCGATACAGCAATTCCTGCCTAACGCCTTTCGCGTTATGGCCGGATTCCATCTGGCGGCACAGTATGCCAGGATCACCCCCACAGCCTAGCTCTTCTTTTCTTTATTTCAAGCGAAGAGCTCTTTCGGTTTTTTCTACCTATCTGGACGACCAGACATTCATTTCTTATCAGGTCTTCCTACATCCCATAAAGTCTGGAAGAAGAAGTTCTTCTTCGTTCAGTGCTCGGGGGATTGGGGCTTCCCTACCGAACCCATCAGCTTTCTGCATCCTCATATGCGCTTATCTCGAGAGGATAGGTCACCAGAACTGAAGGAAAAAATTGCTCTCTTAAACCAGAACCCCTTAGACTTGTCCAAGATGCTTACCGTCAAGCTCTTGAATTTCTTCAACTCCCAACAAGGGCACGGCCCTCTGCCACCCAAGATCGGTATATTTCTCGGAATGTCCTGGTTTTATTGTCCTTTCGCTATAGTTCCTTTATCATACTTTTTATTGTTTCACTTTTTCATTTCAGAGAAAATGATGCTGGCGAAGATGCAAGCTAAGGCCCGCAAGTCCGCAGAAAAAGGTCAAAAAAGCCCTCTGGGGGAGGCCTCCAGAGCTTCTCCGACCTCAGAAGAGGTCCTTCTAGTGGCGCCCCTCCAAAGCCAGCCTCAAGCGCCGCCCAGGGCTTCCGAGCCTGAGATGATCCCTCCAAGGCCCAGGAGGAAAAGTCCGGAGCCGAGAAGAAGTCCAGGGCACGAAATAGCGGTTCCGTCTCCGGCGGGCCCTGAGGAAGAGGAACATTTGAGGAGAAGAAAGCGGAGTCGGGCTGACCTTACATCCTCTTCCCGGGATCCTCCCCGAACTACCTTGCCCATCACTCCCGAGGCCGCGCCTCAAACCACTCCCCCGGCGACTTCCCAAGTACCTCCTTATCCGAATCAGACCTTTTTTAATAGGTCTGTCCTTAACTGCCCCGGGGAAGTGGCGAGGCAATACATGATGGGGCTGGCTCCTGCGTCTGACCGCAAAATCGTGGATAAGATGTCAGACCCGGAGCTACTTGAATTCTATTTCAAGGCGGAGGCACAGGTATAGATTTTTCCACTTTTCCTGTCCTTAGTCTCTTCAAGTTCTTTTACTCACCCCTTCCTTGCTTCAGGCCGTGATAGGACGAGCATCTTTGCTGGCCCGGGCTCGAGGCTCTTTACTGCACGCTGATCTTAAAGGGGAGATTGAGGTCTTGAAAAAGCAGGGATTAGAGCTGACGGCTAAGGCCCAGGAGGCCCAGGTCAAACTAAAAGGTTCAGAGATGGAGGTAGACTTGCTGAAGGCAGAGATGGAGGAAATGCGAGCAGAGCTCCTCAAGGTCAAGGAGTTAGCAGGGAAACAACGAGCTCTAGCTCTCGCCCGTGAGTAAGAGCTAGAAGTCAAGGTAGAGCGTCCCGAGCTGATGGAATAGACCAGGGCCGCATTGAAGGAAAGGCTGAAGGGAGGTTGGAGTTCCTCAATTCAGAAGAAGGTCTGCGCTTAATACAACTGACCCGAGAGACCACTCGCCGAGCTTTTCTGGGTTCAAAAGAGTTGTACGATATCCTTCTCCCCGAGGCCGAGGTCTTTTTCGAGTTAGGTCTTAACGCACACGCCAAGTGGGTGGCTGAACACCCTTCTACGCCTTATGACCGATCTACCAGGATCGAGGGCAGCTGTGAGCCCACCTCGTTCTCTCATGTTCCCGAGGACGATCGTCTCCTCTTTCTAGATGCCGCGGCCTTCGCCGACCACATCCGCCAGATCTTCTGCTCTTCTTCCCCAGCTTCTTCCTCCTCCCCCCCCCCCCCCCTGAACAGTCGTTAGCAATGGTTGCTGCAAGCTCTCCAACCTTTGCTAACTTGGGCAATTTACAAGAGTCTACTCAGTTCGAGAAAGACTTGGGGGAGACGTCTCAGGCGCCAGGGAAGTCGTGAAGAAGAGTTCAGAGTTATTCGGTCTTGACGTAGTACTCGTGCCTCTAAGAAATTTTTTTTCTCCCTTGTGTTGTTTGTCTAGTTTTTTGTGTTTTTTTTTTGAACAGACCTGTTTTTTGTAGCCTACGTGGCTGGTCTGTCACTTTTCTGATGCGTACTTTGTACTCAAAACTTTTTTATTCAATGCCAATTAATGTTTTTTGTCTTGTTGCGACTCTTGATTTTCTAGGGTTTCCTGATTTTTCGGAACCTAGTACTTTTGATTCCTTTTACACGCGCTTTCACTCCTTTAAATACGTGCATATCTTCATTATTCTCTTTGTAATTTTCTCTGTAATTTTCTGTCATGGCATCCTCTCCCCTTATTAACGAACTCGATACAGTGAGGCGCAAGAACATCTCCCTCGTCGTTGAAAAGTTCAAGCTCTCCGACCAGATCACTTTCCTCAAGGAGAAGATCGGCTACCTATACCGCCTTTTGGAGAGGAAACGTCAGAAAAAACGTTTTTACAAAAGAGAGTGGGCTGAGCTTCGGCAAGTTAACCGCCAACTCCAAGAGGAGAAAGCGGATCTTGCCGAATTGGTAAGTCGCCTGACCACCGTTGCTAGCGAAGCTCAAGTGCTTGCCGATCGTTCCGACAAATATCGCTGCCGCCTACATGAAACGGAGAGTGAGCTCTGGCGAGTTCGTCGAGCTCTGGCTTCAGATCGGAGGTCTTCTCACAGCTAGATGCCTTAGCTTTATTTTCACTATTTCCTGCAATTTTATGTAATCAAAGTTTCCAACCTTTTCTGAAAGGTGTGGGCAACCAACGTTTTTGTATTATGCAGTAACATATGAATTTCATGAGTTCTTTTTCAATATCGCTCAAATAATCTGTCAATCAGTTTTCAATCGTTCAATTCATGCATACATTAGTGTTAACCGTTAAGAATTTACCTCTTAAGGTTCTATACCTTAGTCAAGTCAGCACATTCATACGTTCTAGCTGACAGACAGGTCAGGCGCGTACGCATAGCAGGAACCTTCATAGGTCAATTTGCTGCTTTCGACATCCAGATCAGGAAATCAATGCGTGTGTCTTCTAGCTAGCCTGAGCTAATGCCGACTATCTGGTCAGGCAAATCGAGGCGTCCACCTTTAGCCTATGTTGACCTGGACTTACAATCAGGTTAGATAAAATCGAGGACATCCGTCCTTAGACAATCCTGGCTTATACTGACAATCAGGTCAGGTAAAAATCGAGGACATCCGTCTTTAGCCAATCCTGTCTTATACTGACAATCAGGTCAGGCAAAAATCGAGGACATCCGTCCTTAGCCAATACTGGCTTATACTGACCATCAGGTCAGGCAAAAATCGAGGACATCCTTCCTTAGCCAATCTTGGCTTATACTGATAATCAGGTCAGACAAAAATCAAGGACATTCGTCCTTAGCCAAACCTGGCTTATAACACGTACTTCAAGTTTTAGACGCGTAAGGAGAAACCTGCAATTTTATTCAATCAAATAAATGAATAGGAGTTAAAAAATTACAATTATGTATAAGATTTTCGTAAGTTGGTGATATTCCAAGTGCGGGGAATCTCTGTCCCGTCAAGCTCTTCCAACTTGTAAGCTCCTCCAGCCAGAACTTGGGTGACCCGAAGGGGTCCTTGCCACGTGGCGTCTAGATTTCCTTTGGTCTGTCCCAAATCAGCCTTCTTAAGAACCAGGTCTCCCAATTGGAAACGCCTCTCTCGCACTGTTTTATTATAGGCAGCTCTAATTCGCCCTCGCACATGTTCCATTCGCACCGTCGCTTGGTCTCTCCTTTCTTCAACTAAATCCAGAGCATATTGGATCAATGCCTCATTCTGAGCTTGATCATAACTCTGTACCCGATGAGTTTCTAAACTGATCTCCGCAGGTACCACAGCATCCATACCATATACAAGACTGAAGGGGGTCTCACCTGTGCTTTCCTTGGGGTTTGTGCGATATGCCCAAAGTACTGCACTCAGCTCTTCCACCCATTTCCCTCCAGACCTTTCCAATCTTGACTTAAGACCTTGGACCAGAATGCGGTTGGTTACCTCGACCTGACCATTCGCTTGCGGATGGTATACGGATGTAACATGGTGTTGTATTTTCATCTTGACATACCAAGCCTTAATTCTGGCCCCCGTAAATTGGGTTGCGTTGTCCGATATTATCACCCTTGGTATGCCAAAACGACAAACGATATTTTTCCATATGAATCCCATTACTGCCTCTTCTGTTATTTTTGCCAGAGCTTCCGCCTCAACCCATTTACTGAAATAATCTATAGCTACAATTAAGAATCTTTTCTGAGCTGGAGCCATCGGGAATGGGCCGACCAGGTCGATTCCCCATTTTGCAAAAGGGCAGGGGGAGCTCATTGTTAACAGTTCTTCCGCAGGCTGATGGATCAAAGGAACCATTCTCTGACACTTTTCACATTTTCGCACGAAGACCTCAGTCTTCTTCCTCAATAAAGGCAAAAAATAACCAGCCCTTAACACCTTGCTAGCTAGAGCTCTGGCCCCCATGTGATTGCCGCAACACCCTTCATGAATCTCACGCAGTACCAGAGCTCCTTCTTCTTGACTCAGGCATCTCAATAAAGGCTGGCCGAATCCTCGTTTAAACAGTTCTCCCTTAATTAGGCAAAACCTGGCAGCCCTGGATCGTATTTTTGCCGCCTTCTTCCTATCCTCCGGCAAGACCTCCTGTTCCAAGTATGCCTTTATAGGAGAGCGCCAGTCCTCCCCTTCAATGATTGAGCATACCTGTTCTGTTCGAAATTCTCCGTCCGCCTGTAGTAGAGTAATCACTCTTTCTTGACAATTTGCAGCCGAGCTGGCCACCTTTGCCAAGAAATCAGCTCTTCCATTTTCCTCTCTAGGGATCTGCAGGACCGTTAGGTCTTTCATACCTCTAGCGAGCTCTCTGTACTTGGCCAAATATCTCTACATATTTTCTTCTCTCGTTTCAAACTCTCCGCTGATCTGCTTGCAAACAAGCTAAGAATCTACCCTGGCGCACACTTGCTCTGCACTCAGGTCTTTCGCCATCTGAATTCCTCTTAGAAGGGCCTCATACTCAGCAGCGTAATTAGAAAATGTTGTGCTCAGCCGAATGGCGAACTCATTGGATGTGCCTGCTGGATCCGTTAAAACAATTCCAGCTCCACAGCCCTGGTTACAGACAGAGCCATCCGTGAAAATCGTCCATTCCTTCAACTCTCCCGGAGGACCGGTCATTTCTTGCATGAAATCAGCTAAGGCCTGGGCTTTAATTGCCGTTCTGGCCTCAAACTAATATCAAATTCGCTTAGCTCAATTATCCACTTGACCAGTCTCCCCGACGCCTCTGGCTTATCCATGACGGCTTTCAACGGCAGGTTCGTCCGTACGACTATACTATGTGAGAGGAAATATGGGCGCAATTTTTGAGTTGTGCCTACTAGAGCTAGTACTGCCCGCTCTACCTCTACATATCTCACTTCGGCATCGTGTAAGACCTTACTCCAGTAGTAGACTGGTTTCTGTACCTTTCCTTCTTCTCGAATCAAGACAGAGCTAACTGCTTGTTGTCCAACCGATAGGTACAAGATAAGGGGTTCTCCTAGAACAGGCTTTGTTAGCAAGGTCATGCCAGCCAAGTGTTCTTTCAACATTTTAAATGCATCTTCACATTCTCTAGTCCACTCAAAACGAGCTTTTTTACGCAAAGCTTGGAAGAAAGGGAGGCTCTTCTCTGCCGAGCGCGAGACGAATCGGCTCAAGGCATTAATACGTCCCGCTAAACACTGCATTTCTTTAACATTCCTGGGTGCCTGCATCTCCATAATTGCTCGTACCTTTTCCGGGTTGGCCTCAATCCCCCTTTCCGTAACCATGTACCCAAGGAACTTGCCAGCTCTTACCCCAAACGCGCATTTTTTAGGGTTAAGCTTCATTCGGTATTTTCTAAGAGTAGCAAAAGTCTCTTTCAGATCATTCACATGGGAGGTTGCCTTGATGCTCTTGACTARWATATCATCMACGTATACCTYCATGTTTCTCCSAAGCWRATTTTTAAAYATTTTATCTKCTAACCTCTGGTATGTGGCGCCAGCATTCTTTAACCCGAAAGGCATGACCACATAACAGTAGGTACCCTTCGGGGTGATAAAGCTGACTCTCTTCCAATCCTCTTTCGCCAGCCTGATCTGATGGTAACCCTGTGAGGCATCCATCATACTCAGGAGCTCACATCCAGCAGTAGAATCAACTAATTGATCAATTCTCGGAAGTGGGTAGTGATCTTTCGGACAAGCTCGGTTAAGGTCACAAAAATCAATGCACATTCTCCAATCTTCTTGGGTTTTGGGAACTAATACAGCGTTGGAGAGCCATTCTGGGAATTGGATTTCCTGGATATGCTTGGCATTAAGTAATTTTTCCACCTCTGCTTCAATTATGGCCTCTTTCTCAGGTCCGAAATTCCGCTTCTTCTGCTTTACCGGCTTCACATCTGGGCTGATGTTTAGGCGATGCTCCATCACTTCCGGATCAATCCCTACTAAGTCCTGAGGGGACCATGCGAAAACATCTGCATTCTCTCTTAATAAAGCTACCAGGGCTGTCAAGACTTCTGGGCTAAGCGTCGTCCCCACGCGGAGAATTATACTCTCATCACCCGGAACAACCTCTACAAGCATCAATCCCTCCTCACCTCGATCCTGAGCTGTCCGCGGCTGCTCTATCCGAGCCTTCTAGCTCTGCCTCTCATCCTCGGTGTTCCTCTTGATGCACTCAACATAGGTCTGTCTTGAGGCATATTGGTCACCTCTGACCTCTCTCGTTCCGTCTTCCGCCGGGAACTTCATCTTCATATGAAAGACTGATATGACAGCTTGGAATTGGCTCAAAGATGGCTGACCCAACATGACATTATAGGAGGAGGGCGCGTCCACCACCAAGAAACGCACCGTCCTTGTCACCCTATACGGCTCTTCCCCCAATGTCACGAGGAGCCTCACTGCTCCCAAGGGCTGCAGGGCTCCTCCTGCGAATCCAACTAAGGAGGTGGTGACCTCTTCCAACTCAACGTCCAATTTCAATTGCCGAAAGCAACCATAAAACAAAATGTCGGCGGAACTTCCGGTATCCACGAAAATTCTCCGCACATTATAATTGGCGATGGTTGCAGTTATAACCAGAGCATCCATGTGCGGAGCTAAAATGCCATCGCCATCTTCGGACCCGAAACAGATGTTAGGGGTAGAGGTCATCTGTCCTACATCACGTGATTTGCGAACTAAGTCTCTTCAAGCTCTGACATAACTGTGCTGCGTTCGCTTAGAATGCTCCTCCAGTTCCCCTCCAGTAATCATCTGGATTTCTCCGTGGATAACCTGGGCTTTATCAGATCTTCTTATCCCAGTGAGTACCCTATCTTGGCCTCCCTTACCTGGCAGAGATTGATCATAATTCTTACTGCCAGACCTAGCTTCCTCTCTCCTCATCCGGACATACTCCTTCAGATGTCCGGCCTGAACCATCCTCTCCAACTCATCTTTTAGATGCGTGCACTGGTCAGTGTCGTGCCCATACTCGTTGTGGAAGCGACAGAAGCGATCATATCTTTCCTTCCTGGGCCTTTGCGAGTAGGTCTTCGGCCACTTCAGATTTGGATGCTTCTCTATTGCTTGCAGGATTTCACCCTGTGAGGTTGCCAAAGGTGTGTATCTATCAAAGTGAGGCCTCCCTCCAGGAAGGTCTGGCCTAGGCTTTTTCACAACTCCTCTTTCTTCACGATCAGGCCTCTCTCTCTTCTTCTCTCCCTCGTCCTTGATCTTCAAGGCCTCCTCCAAGTGGGTATACTTCTCAGCTCGCTCCAAAAGCTCTCCAAACTTCACCGCTGGCTTAACAACCAGCGACTGAAAGAATTCTCCTCTTCTCAAACCTTGCGCCAGAGCGTTCACCAACAGCTCTTCAGACACAGAAGGCACCTCTAACTTAGCGGTTGTAAACCTGTTGATGTAGGCACGAAGGCTCTCGCTCTCTTTCTGCTTCAAACTGAAAAGCTCGAGCGGCATTTTCTGATACTTTCTACAACTTTTGAACTGGTGCAAAAAGACCGAGTTGAACTCATCAAAATTACTGATAGAACGAGGCAGCAACTGGCTAAACCAGAGCTGCGCCGACTTGCTAAAAGTCATTGGAAAGACCCGACACATAACAACGTCCGAAAATTTATGCAGAGCTGCTGCGATCTCAAAGCGACTGAGATGGTCCCATGGATCTTTGGTTCCATTATACTCGAAGCCCAAGGATCGATATGAAGCTGGTACGTTGTCACGCATGACCTCCTCAGTGAAAGGGGTGCCCCGCCGCGCTGGCACGGCACCAGCATTCGTCAATTTCCTCTTGAATTCTCACACCTCTTTTTGCAAACTCTGCATCTGTTCAGCCAGACCTGGATTAGTCTGGCTTGAGGTCTCGCTGTCGGAGGTGGAGAAGTGCTCTTCCCTGTCCTGTAGAGGAGTCCGATCCGTGCGATGGCCTCGTAATGGTTCAGTTCCCACCACCGGGACAGTTCGTGCCGATGGCGTGTTGGATGGAGGCGTCGACATCTCCGCAAACTTCTTTTCCACCGCAGTCTCCACGGCTTTGCCGATGAGCTCCGAGAGCTGCAACAGTAAGGACTCGTTAAATGAACCACCAGTAGTTGGCACAGATTTACCGAGTGGAGGCAGCGTAGCGCCTGGCGCGGCCGCTGCCGGCGGTGCTGTCTCTTCTAGCCCCATCGCCAACGTATCTGTCGACCTGGGCATTCCCCACGGCGCAACGTAACTAGGGGTTCCGCCGAGCTCTCCCACCAAGTTCCGCCGTAAACCGTCTGAAGCCATAAAATAAAATGAAAATCTCACGCCTTAGCTTGATCGCCTTTCCCACAGACGACGCCAATTGTTTCAACCCAAAAAAATGACCAACGTTGAGAATGCCTGAAACCTTGAACGCTTTCCTGATCTGCACCACAAACAAGAGTTAGAAAGGACCACCGGTGGTTTCCGGTGGAAACCTCTCCGATGCTTAAGTCAGTAAGCGTTTGAGGTATTTTTCCAGAAAGAAAGCAAGAATGCTCAAGAGAATGACATATCTTTCTCAGCCTTGGGGGCTGAGATATTTATAGCTTCTCCTAGTGGGGACCCCAGCCGGGATCTCAGGAGCACATGCCGCGAATCAAGGGCCGTTTGGCAACCATTTCTGACAAGTGGTCCCACTTGTCTTTCTGTTGGGAATCTAAGAGTCAGATCTGTCCTGTTCCAGGTCTTTCCCTTTTTTCCTCTTTCACGCCACCTTGGTATCAGTACCAGACCCTGGTTCTGACCAGGTCTTCCTTATTTCAGATCTTCCTCCCTTCCGTGCTATCTCAACTTCCTGGGAGTTCAGCAAAATTCCAAGAAGTTGACCTGTCGTGATCTCATTCTTCTTTCCGCTAATGTTCCTGTCTTTCAACAGGTTAGATCTTATGAGGACGAGCTCTATTCCTAGAGGAACTGAGCCAGGTCTTTCACCAAGACCAGGCTTAATTTCTATCCTCGGACCCTCAGCTCGACTCTGCCTTTAGGCCTTCGATGATTTTTTCTAGATAGTTACGCCCATAAGAAGCCCGCATGACAGCCAGTTCTTCCTGACAGAGCTACCCCCAACCAGGTCTGGCATATATACAGCCCTATCAACTATTTATTTATGTTTTTATATATTACGTTTATATATTAATTGTGTTAGATCTGATAATTCAAACTATTCACCTTGTAATACTAATTTGCAATTTTATTTATAATTTTGTATTCTGACAGTCTGACAAAAGAGAAGAACGACGACTCTGGAATTTGTGAAGTTTGTTGTGCACACGGTTAATTTGTCACCTAAATTAAAAATCAATTGGGCTTTAGAATTAATTATGAGGCCCGATTTTGTTTAGATGGGTTATGGGCATCATCTTCATTGTAATCCCCTTGCCGTCGCGGCATGTATTGATCCAGCTGTCCAACCTTGACGACGCGTAGGGAGCCGGTGCAGTTGGTTTTTTACACCAAATATCGACGGCGAATTTGTCTGCACGGGTTGAATTTTTCGAAATTGACGTAGGCCGTCGACACATCCTATTGCTGGAATTCCCACCGACGAAAGTGGTCAAGCGCATCTGGTCCGTTTGCATCATAAGTCGTGGCGGAGAGAGACACTCACCTCAAATCGATTGACTGATATTATGAATGAATAAAATTATAAAGCAAACATAAATATATAGTATTGAGAAAATACACCAAATTTGAATTTAAGGCCCAAAATTGTATACTGTTGGGACGGGGGCGTCTTCGCTCTCCGTACCGCATTGCGAAGCGAGAGATTTAAGACATGTCAACAACGGAGACAGAGGCGAAGACAGGGGGTGCTCCCCTGGCCCAGGGCATAGCCTGAATTTTTTTCGGGCCCATTGAAACTATAATATATATATATATTAAAAATAGTAAAATAAATTATATTTGGGGTAGGGTTAGTAAGTTTGAGCTAGGAGTAATATAGCGGGCTCGCTACACCCTGAACGCGGAGATTCTTGAGGGTGGGTGGGTGGCGACGGAGAATCAAAGCAGGCAATTTGCGGCTGAAGGTGACGACGACCTCCGGTGCTAATTTTCTGAGCTCCAGTAGACGGCAACGAGCAGAGCTAGTGTGCAGTGACCGGCCGTGGGCTGCTGTTGATTTGCTGCCTTTGTTGCTTTATAAATGGCGGCTGGTCAATCCTTCACCGTGAAGAAGAAAGGTATGTTGCAATATGATGGACTTTCATTAGGTTTCTTGGGCCAGGCCAGTAAGTTTTAAATGTCATGGGCTTTATTAATTATAGAGACTGGGCCTTTATTGGGTGAAGTGTGTTGGGTCTAATGTTCTCATGTATTGGTGGACTTGATTGATGATAAGGAAACAGCTGATTGTCTTTTCTTGTGGACGAGAAAAGTAGAGTACAAGCTTGGTTGGCCATTGAGTCATGGGATTCATTTGGGTCTAATATTAATTGTTGGGCTTGTTTTGGGTCACTTGATTATGGGCCGTATTCATGTTGGCTCAATGTTTTAAAAAAGGGCCAAGTCTCAGTTTTGGACTGATGGGCTAGTCTCGGGCCTCTGTTTGGGTCAAGTCCATTTGGGTTGTATGACAATTGCTAAGGCTTGTGTGTGCGCCATATTTTTTGGGCCTAATATTATTGTGCTCGGGCTCAATAAGTTTAAAATAATGACTCCTTGGTTCTTGGGCCATGGTTTGAAATATGAGCTCAATACCAAATTGGTTTGGGTCATGGATTTAAATCTAGTTTTGAACTAGATTTATAATAAATTGTGGAGACTAATTTTTTAATTGGGTTTCAAATTTATTAAAGTGTGAATTTTAAATTTGATCTAATTCGACTTAGAAACTCAATAAATTTATAAATTTGGACTCATTGTTTGAGGAACGTTTATAAAATCTAATGTAAATTAAATTTTGTAATTTAATTGTTGGAACTTCTCATATCAATTTGATTTTCGAACGGTGAAAAATGTGGCCTTGTTGGTTAAATAAAGTGGATATTGAGATACTAGTCTCATACGAGTATTAAATTGCAGAATTCATGTAAAATTCGAAAAGCCAATAGAAAATTATGAGAAGTCATAATTATTGATCTTATGTGCTTATTTGGAATTGGGTATCCTAGCATTGAGGCTATGATATAAAACTCATAATAAATTCCAATAAAATTGATAAATGTGAATTTACAATTAAATATCAGTTTTAACTTAAAACACAAATGTGAGATTTGTGTTGAGGCTTAAGATGCCAAAAGTAACTTTTCATTCGGTGGAAAGGGTTATGCACCACTAGCGTTAACTCACACCGAGATATGTGATTCGAAACTTGTGTAAACTAGAGCGGGCTAAAAGTAATTTATTACTTTCATTGATGATCGTATAATAATTTGTTATATTTATCTTAGGGCAAGGACGGATTCAAATATGAAGTTGAGAATCAACTTAACACTCGAATTATGGCAATTCTAAGTGATCCTGGTGGAAAGTATGTTGCACCATATGAGGAAATTTTGCGTTGTATAAGGCATAATTTATCAAATGACTACTCTATAATCACTTCAATCGAATGGCGTCGTTGAATGCTAGAATTGAACCCTGAAAGAAATAATGAACGCAATATTAATCAGCTCAGGGTTAACCTCGAATATGTGGGGGGCAGGCGATCCTTTCCGCTAACCATTTTGAATAGGGTACTCCATAGGGGAAAGGAAGAAGACTCCATATGAGTTGTGGAAAGATAAAGCTCCTGCTTACAGTTACCTCAAAGTATGGGGGTTCTTGGCTAAGGTAAGAGTACCAGAGCCAAAGCAAGTGAAGATAGGACCGAAAACAGTCGACTGTATCTTCATTGGATATGCGCAAATTAACGCGGTGTATAGATTCTTAGTACACAAGTCTGATATACTTGATATGACTGAAGGAACAACCATTGAGTCAACGAATGCAGTGTTCTTTGAGCATATATATCCATACAAAGGAAATAGTGATGGTTCTAACAAGAGGTCTAGTGATGGTGAAGATAAAGCAACACTTCTTGCAGTTCAAGATGCATCCCAAGATGGTGATGATGATGAACCAAAGCGGAGTAAAAGGTCTAGGACTGCTAAAAGGTTTGGTTCGAATTTCATAATCTATTTATTAGATAATGAATCTCGTATCATTCAAGAAGCCTTGTCTAGTCTTGATGCTCTTATGTAGAAGGAAGCCATCAATGCTGAGATTGATTTAGTCATGCAGAATCATATATGGGAGTTGGCCAATCATCCTCATGGTAATAAGCCTCTAGGATGCAAGTGGGTCCTAAGGAGAAAATATAATGTTGATGGCTCAATTGATAAGTATAAAGATAGGCTGTTAGCCAAAGGCTTTAAACAAAGAGAATGATACGACTTCTTTGATACTTACTCACCGGTAACGAGAATTACTTCTATTAGGATGATTTTGGCGATTGTTGCGTTGCACAATCTTGAAATTCACCAAATGGATGTGAAAACTACGTTTTTGAATGGTGGGTTAGATGGTGAGAATTATATGGAAGAACCTGAAGAGTTTGTAGTTCCTGATCAAGAGAATAAGGTGTGTGGATTTGTCAAATCGCTGTATGGATTGAAACAAGTACCGAAGCAATGGCATCTCAAGTTTGACACTGCGATGATGACCAATGGCCTTTGTATTAATGAATGCGATAAATGTTTTTATGTGAAGAACACACCTAACTCTTTTGTCATTGTTTGTCTTTATGTTGATCACATGTTGATTCTGAGTAACTCTCGTGATGTGATCACAAGTATAAAGAACATGTTAAAAGACAACTTTGATATGAAGGTCAATGTGCTTCTTGGGATCAGGATCATAAGGAGTTCAAACGGCGTAGTTCTTTCTCAGTCTCACTATGTAGAAAACATACTAAAGAAATTTAATGCGTTTGATTGTGAAACGGGTAAGACTCCATTCGACTATAACCTTCATTTAGTAAAAAACAAGGCTGATCCAGTGACTCAACCGGAACATGCTAGGATGATTAGAAGTCTTATGTACCTTTCTAATTTTACAAGACTATATCTAGCTTATTCAGTGAACAAGCTTAGTAGTTTCACGAGTAATACCATTGGAAATGGTTAACTAGAGTATTACTCCACTTGCAGTATACTCTGAGTTATGGGCAGCATTATACGAGATATCCAAAAGTACTAGAAGGGTACTGTGATGTGAACTAGATATCGAATTCTAAGGATTCACTCTCCACGAGTGGGTATGTTTTTACCATCGGTGGAGGTGCTGTATCTTGGAAATCCATTAGAAAACATGCATAGCCCGGTCCACTATGGAATCAGAATTCATAGCTATGGATAAAGCTAATGAAGAGGCTGAGTGGCTTCGAAACTTTCTCGAGGACATTCCATGTTGGAGGAATCCAGTATCAATGATTATGATACACTGCGATAACCAAGCTGTTATCGCAACGACTTACAATGAAATAAATAACGGTAAATCGCGACATATTCGTCGAAAATACAATACCTTTAGAGAATTGATCTCAAGAAGGATTTCCATTAATTATGTGGAATCAAAGGGAAATATAACGGGTTCATTTACAAAGAGTTTAAATCGAGATCAATTTTATACATTGCTAGAGGGAATGGGAATAAAATCCACAACCAAAGGACGGTCTTCAGTGGATACCCAATCATGATGACTGGATATCCCAAGAACGTGGTTCCAAAGGACGACCAAACTTTAGAATGTTTTGTTTTGAACACTTGGTAGCTAGTTATGAGCTAACCCATCCCTAGAGAGCATATCCAAGTGATATACCTGATGAAAGTCGTAAGGGTAAGTTTTAGACTTTTAATGACGATCTATACCTATTAAGGTGGAGTATAGCAGGATAATTCTGATAGATAAGGTCACATATTTAAGTGCAGAGGAGTGGCCGCCTCGACCGGAGCACTTAAGAATCTCAAGAGTGTTCCAAAGCCAAAATGGATACAACTTAAGAACTTGAGAAGTGGTGTAAAGTTGTTATGTGAGTATCATTATCTCGGTATGCTCGTAAGCGGAATAGTTCAATGACACTGTTAACTAGGCCGCGGGTTTATCCGATAATACTTCACTAAGGAGGGTTCAAAGCTAAAAGATACCTGGCTAGATGTAATAATGTTTAGCGGAAACTGGGCAAGTGAGTCACATGGATCCTAGATTGATTTTGCACTTATGTGGGGGTTTGTTGGGGAAAATGGATTTGGTAAAGTTATATATGGTAGTTTCGACCAAATATCTAAAATTATAAGGATCGTTATTTTTGAAAATGAATATCAAATTCTTAATCTACGTTTCGAGTAGATTATCGTGGTGTACTCACTTTCACAAATCCATGTTCGAGTAAGTGAAAAGTCAATGACCAAGGTTGGACATTTGGAAGGTAAAGAGGGTGTTGAATTTTCTAAGTAAAGAGTAAATGTTCGACATATGAATGTTATTCATTACTTTATGGAAATTGAATTATTAGAGATAGTCGCAAACTATTTAATTTTTTGGGTTTTAATTAGTTTGTGCCTTTCTTGAAGCTTCCAAGTCTTTCTTATTGAGTAAAATAAGGAGATTGACTCGTATTAAGAATCTTAATTCCTACAAATTTTCTACCTTATTTAAGTGTCCCTCAAACCTATAAATATCAATTCCCACATAGTGTAAAAATACAATTCATCATATACATCAAAAACATGTTTCTAAGCGCGTTGATGCATACACATCATAATCATACATGCCTCACGCATCATATAGTCTACAATTAGGATTTTTCTAAATCGTCCGGCTAGTTCTCGTTCGCCAGGGTGACTGGATCGTCTGCTCCGTCTAAATCCGTTTGTCGTTGTATCTTGGGAGATTCATTGTCATAGAACCGTGAGCACTGAGTACGGGGCAACAAAAATCTTAAGGAAAGAGTTTGCTCGCCTCGACACTTTTCCGTTTTATTATTTATTTATATTTTTATATATTACGTTTATATATAATATATTTGCTTAATTGCGTTAGATGTGATATTTCAATTTATTCCCCGATATTATCCTAATTATTGTTGTGTAACCAACAACACCATAAATAAAAATTCAAGTTGACAAATAAGTTGATTTGGAATAACACCATGAATAAGAACTCGATTATGTTGATTTCATTTCAAATTCATTAATAAACACCAAATTGTTTATTATAAAAACAATTAATACATTGTCCATTTCCTTCTTTTATCATACAAACTCTCACTGCAAAAAAAACAGGCAAATGTCGGAAGGATATGTTGACGGCAAAAAACCATCAGCATACGCTGACGGATTCTAACGGAAAAAAAATATATTGACGGATTGCTAACGGGTTGAGGCAGTCAGCGATGGACCCGTAAACATTGTTTTTGGGCGGCGGGTTTGCTGACGGATCGCTAACGGGCTTAGTTGCTGATGGTCAGAACCCGTCAGCAATATTAAAAAAACAAAAATGATGCTGACGGGTCATTTGTCCGTCAGCGATATTAAAAAAATAAAAAAAGGTGCTGACGAATATTTTACCCATCAGTAATATTTAAAAATATATTGCTAACGACTTTTTAAGCTGTCAGCAAATCTCAGATTAAAAATCCCCGTCCCCAATCTGTTTCTGCATTCGCAGAAATAAAATTAAAAAAAAAGTGCAACTGACAGAAACGAGCAAGACCAACGAATGGAGAGAGAGAGCGGCGGAGGGAGAGAACAACGCAATACTGAAGAAAGGATAAAACTTAGGAGATTTATATTTCCTGAATTTATTTTAAAATGGGCATTTATATATTTGCAACAAATAACACACCGATATCACTCAATAGGAGGTAGTTTAGAAGTTTTTGGGAGAAAAAACAATAGGAGGTAGTTTAGAAGTTCTTGGGAGAAAAAACGTGAGGTATATGGTGGGCTTGAGAGGTTATAGGTACATGCAATTTTTTTTATGATAAACAATTTTTATTTTTTTTTACCGTGGGTCACAAAATTAGTTGTAAAGTATATCAAAATATCCTAAATTTGACGGGAAACCCGTAAAAAATTGAATTTGAAAAAAAAAGTAAAGCATACAACACTCGCGTGTCCCGTGTGAATATATGTGATATAAAAATAAGTGTATCAATGCATTATAAATATTCATATAAATATATAATGTGTATAACAATGCATTATATTGGAATTAGATAAAGAAATTTAGAATATATTTAATATTTATTTTTTTAGGCGTAATAATCCATTATTATTATTATTATTATTATTTATTTTAACTTTTTTGCTTACCTTTGTTTTTTTCTTTTTTCTTAACGTAACGATATATATTTTTTTTCTTTTTTCTTAACTCGTATTTTTCTTATATAAATATTTAAAATTCTAATAAATTAGTTTAAATTATAAATAAAAATTAATTCAACTTATATATATTTTTTCTAATTAGATATAATTTATTTATATTTTTATATTAGAAGAATAAAAGTAAAATATTGAATTAGGTAAAATATGTTAAAGAAAAAGTTAAATTGAATAACATGTAATAAAAAGGAAATATTAAATTAGGAAAATATTAAATTAGGTAAAATATAATAAAAAAAATTAAATTAGGTATATATTACGCTCGGATGACCGTTTTTTTCCTTATTCTTTTTAAATCAAAAATCCATGCAATTTTATGTAGGGCGCGGATATACATACCCCAAAAATTTATAAATATACCCCATTTAAAAAAAATTCACAAAAATTTCAAAATTATCCCTTTTAACTTTAAACACCCCAACAATCCATTACAAAAAAAATATTTTATATTTGCTTTATCACTTTGACGAAAGGCTAATTACCGTAAAACATTATTCTAGACTGTTGCTAAGTAGAAGGAAAATAACAGAACCAAATTAAAGATGTTTAATTATATTAACATTTCTATTACACGTTTTTTTTAATTTCCTGAATATTTATGAAAAATGTAAAGTAAGAAAAACTTGAAAATGTCGCCACCACAGCCATGTGCCCTCAGCCATCTTCGTCGCTCGCCCAGCGCCATGAAAATGGCCGTCTCATCCTCCGCCCGAATTCCTTTTCCATAGACACGTCGACTCCGTAAACCAGAGAGGAGATCAAAGTGCTGCGAAAAAGAAGGGAAGAGAGGAAGGGCGGCGAGTGCACGGCCGGGAACCTAATGGCCGCTACTTGCTTACATCTCTGGTGGTCTGGTGGTTATTGGGCCAAGAGAGAGTTGTGAAGAAGACGACCAAAATAGGGGCTCTATTAGGGGCAAACCCTGTTTTTATTTTTAAATAAACTTGAACATCAAATTTCTAAAATTGTGGTTTGTGAATTTGGAGAAGACCCATATTGGTTTACAGGTTCTTAATCTATTTATTTTAATGGCAGTGGTGGCGACACATGTGATGGTAATTAAGGAAAACAATAAAATTTATTTTAGGGTGTCTAAAATTAAAGGGTAATTTAATGGGTAAACTAATAAATTTGTGGGGTGCGTATATCCGCAATCTTTTATCTTTTATGTATTTGGTTTTGTTGGATTAGTTGTTTAAATTGCAGTCCAATCTCAAAACCGAGGAATAAAGATGGAAATAAGTCTATAATTGTATCCCACCTTTAATTAGACTTCTACTTGTATTAGGATTCTTTTTTCCTTATAATACACACGCCTTCGACATATTAAATAGAAGAAGGTTGTGAGATAGCTTTTAAATTTTATTTTGAGATTAAAAGAGCTGCCATCGATTTTGGGAGAAAATAGAAGCTATCAAGACGAAGAGTATTTCAATTTAAAATTAGCCTCAACAACACAGTAAGCTTTCTTGCCACGCTGTATTTTATTTGATAACTATTTAAGTATTGTTGTTCTATGGTTGTCATTTGCAGTATTTTTTGTTGTTGTTGTTTCTCATTTGTCTGCAAAATCCCATATTCATCTTTAGTTGCCAAGTTGTTCTGGAACATGTGAGCCCTCTTCTGTTTTAGTGGTCTATGGTAAAACGAATATTGAATTGAGATCTTTAATTTGAATCCAGAAAGTGTTGATCCTCATCAGCCTAATATTTGGTCACACCAACAACAACCAACAGAATGTCTAATCATGCTGAGGAGGTTAAGTTCACCTTAAAAGTGATGATAAATGAAGAGAAAACGAAGGTACTATTTGCAGAAGCCGACAGCGACTTTGCAGACGTGTTGTTAAGCTTCCTGACGTTGCCATTGGGAACGATTGTTAGACTCTTGAATAAGCACTACAAAGATGAGGCGCCTGTCTTTGGAAGCTTAACAACTTTGTACAGATGCTTAGGGAGATTGCGCGAAGTCTATTTCTGGTCCGAGGGCGGTAAGCAGATGCTGCTCAATCCAAGAAGCTCGTTCGAACCCGAATGTCGCAAACTGAAACTCAATGTCAACGATACTCAGCCTGCAAACTACTTCAGATGTGGAGACAAGGGTTGTAAAAGGAAAAGAACCCCATGTGTAAGCATGTACCACGATACGGTCAAATGTGACTGTGGTAAATGTTTGAGCAAATCAATGGGTACAATATTAGGGTCCAACATTACTAAAGCCGACATTGATGTTGATGGTGACGATGGTGTCTTCACAAAGAAACACGTGACGTTCTTCATAACCGATGATCTGAAGATGGCGCCTGTTGTGCCTGGATCCATCATACAAACTCTCATCGATCTTGGCATTACCGTTACTTGTGGGGCCGAGCTAAGGACTATAACTCTTGGGTTCAATGATGTAAGTGAGTGTTGATTATTCTCTTATTGATTAATTGTTTTAATTTCAGTGCTAACTCTTTTGTTTGGATCATCAGATTATGGATTTACTCAGGGGATCTTTACTCTCCATTACTCCATTAACAGACCTCATTCTACATAAAAGTTGCACTAACCAAGATGGTTTAGTAAAAGACTTACCACGCCGAATAGAGTTATCATCGTCGTCGTCATCATCATCATCATCATCATCATTGGACGATGACTCTAAGAAGAAGATGATAGTGAAAGCATGGGTACAAAAATCCGACCGTAAGTTTTTGTATGTTGAAGCAGATGATGATTTCGTAGATTTCCTCTTCGGTTTGCTCGTCATTCCCTTGGGTGGAGTTGAATCCCTTTTGGGCGGTAACACTTGTCTCAAGAGCATAGACAACTTGTACACAAGCATAGCTAATCTTGACCTCAAGTATGTAAGTACACCGAGTATAAAAACAAGGCTAACTAAACCTGAGCTTCCTCCCAATTATCTCTCCAAGAACCATATTTTCCCTTTGAGTGAACAAACGAATCCCAATATATATTTCTTCGATAGTGTTACAGTCTCCCCGGACTACACCATAGAAAAAGGCTCTTGGATGCGTTTTAAGGACCCGAAAGGTGATCAGGGTAGCTATGTGAGGCGACCTGGGAAATTTATGGTCGGTGGTAATTTAACTGTTGGGCATTGGGACAAAATCGATTTGGTTCTCAAACCGCTCAATATTCATTTATCTGATTTCTATGAACTGGAACTGCACATTGGATTGGAAGAGGTAATAATGATCATGATTTTTTTTATCATTCCTTAAGTATGGTTCGTTATTCTATAAATTTAAAAGTTGATATAATGGGACTCATTTCTGTCGATGCAGGCTTTAAACATATTGAAAGCATCTCTTACATCAAAACATGGATTATACAGTGCCCTTCAGAATTCCATATCAGAGAAGCTACTGGAGCAGGAACGTTGAGGATGGCCATGTGAGATTGTTTGTCTAACATGTTCATATTCTAAGTAGTAGATTGTACTGGTATTTTTAGTCAGTTTGCAAATCATGGGGCAATCGCTTTTGGTTGATGTTTTGATGGGGGCAATCGCCATTAAATTACCATTGTCTCTGCACATACGTATATAATTAGTAACTGTGCATGTTGATTAACTGTTGATTTATGGTTTATTTATACTGATTGTAAGTCTTATGTTTGTTGCAATGTTAAAATTATTTTCACATTGTTCCTATTTTGCTTTCTGCATTTGATATACACAACTAATGAAGCTTCTAGTTAATTTTATGTAGATTTATTTTTACAGAGTGCCGGTATCCGTAGGAGATTGATTTCCTTCTATTAGTTTGATTTCCTTCTATTAGTTTATATCAATTTCTACACAATTTCATATTAATGTAATACGATGAGTTTACATCCGATTGATTTTTTTTCTTCCCAATATTAGTTGAGTTTAACTTCTATCAAAGTTGGTTATTTTTTACTTATGGCTGACTTGTTCTTATTTCATATGGTTTCAGCAGGTGGGCAAAAGAAGAAGCACTCTCAAACAAATAAACACACTCCAACAACTATCAATTTGTTTTTTGTTCGATACGTGTTGAGTTCAAATGAGTTACGTAATGTTTATGATGTTAGTTGAGATTAATGTTTGTAAATGTTAATTTTCATTTGATGTTTAGATGGACTGATGTTTGTAAATATTCATTTTTGTTTGATAGTTTTATGATTTGTATGGGTAAATAATGATGTGCCACATGTTTAAGAGTTTTTTTTTTTTTTTTTTTTTTAAATATAGGAGCACTAATTATATTAGAAAGTCCAATTGTGGATTACTGTTATTGTGTTGATTTTAAATGCTAAAATATTTTGACTAATTTACTCGTTACTTTGTGTTTTCTCTTTTACATACTTTTGTTTAGTTATGTTTTAAGTTAAACATTTTAAGTGTCAAATGTTGTTTTGTTTTTACATGCGCAAGATCATATAGGTATGATACCTTAAACTCTATTAGCTAATAAATTTATTTAAAAACATTTTAATTTATTAATATAGACAATATGTCAAAAGGTGATTGGACTATCATAAATGGGTATAGTAAAATGATAGGACCATAGAGTTTTCTAAACTATATTGTATAAAAGATAAAATATGATTTTCATTATCATTTTACATAAACGGTAAACCTAACTTGCACCAATTGATATACAATTCAATACTGGTTGTATGTGATTTTTCTAATACATCGGTAACTTCAAAATTTTTGTACTTGTTCATCTCCTTCCATCGACCATTGTGATTCACAAACATGATTGAAGTGCTCACAATCTACTCTCAAAAAATATATATTCCACGTCTCTATACTTGTTGTCCTTCGTCCACTTCTACCGACCACTGTGATATGCGAGCATGATTGATGTGCTCATAACCTACTCTCGAAAAAAAATATTAAACGTATGCAAAAAAATATATATTCTAGGATGTACTACATTTTTTGATGGTACGATATTTCTCCATCAATTATAACTAATGTCATTTATTCAATTTCTATTTAACTAATATAGAATCTGTTTGAAAACAATAAAACATTGCAGTATTGGCTTTGTGAGCATGCAAGAATAGCTACCCCGACAGAAGGTAACCGCATACTAAGAGTTCCGAAATGGCACTTGCCTAGTGTGTGAATAAAAATGAATAAGGACAGTTTGCTAAACTTGCTGAACGACAAGGTAAATAATATTCAAAAATTGTTATATTATTTTTGTCTTGGCTTTATAATATGAAAATAGTTTTGGCATATTGTTAGTAACAATGACATATAGTAAGTAATTAAAATATTTTTGATTTAGACATAAAGTAAGGAATTTAACACATGTAGTAGGAAACAGTGACATTGAGTAAAGAATTTAACATGTGGTAATATTGAATTATGTTAAAAAAAATTCTACATAATTTAAAAAGAATTAAACATACGTGACATTTTTCTCTTGCCTACTCTTCTCTCTCTCTCTCTCTCTCTCTCTCTCTCTCTCTATATATATATATATATATATATATATATATATATATATATATATATATATATATATAAAGGGATTGGTTCATGTGAGAACCATCCCTGATGTGAGATGTAGGAACAAATTCTAATCATTAATTTTAATGATCACAACGGCTAAGATTATTTCTATGTTATTACTAATTATTTATTAACATATGTGTATATAAGGCATGTTGCGACTGTGATTTATTCCTAATCGTTTATATCAATGGATGGTGGTTTCTTTCATTTCTAAAACTCTGCTCTATAAGTAGCAGTAAAATTTGTCTCATAAGTAACGCATAAGTAGCATTGCAATCTATCGCATAAGTAGTAGTGCAGTATATAGCATAAGTAGCAGTGCACTTGTAAGAGTAGACGCAATTTACCTTTTATACAAATGTGTTAATATGTTAATAATAAGGGCAACACTCTTGTCAGACAGAACTAACGTATCATCCGTCAGGCCAAAATTTCATGTCAATACATTCTAATATAAAAACCAATACATTACATTAAAAAACCAATGTATCATAGTAGCAATACATCATAGTATAAAAACCAATATTCCATAGTACGAGTTATAAATTTATGAAAAATCAATACTTTCCAGTACGACAACTAATACATCATAGTACAAAAATCAATACATTCTCGTATCGGGTTAGATGGTCTAACGGATCATGACCCGTCAATCTGACCCAACACAAGTGTTTGCCTAATATTAATTAATAATAATATCAGCCACAATTTAACTTAAATAATAAACTAACTAAAATAGTATAGTCAATCTTGTCCATCAATCTCATCTAATTGTGTGGTGTTAGATGCGCTCTTGGTTCTCACATGGAGAAAAGGTACTCACTTGAACTAAAACACACACACAAATATATATATATATATATATATATAGGTTTGGGTTCAAATGAAAACTCATCCCTATATGTGAACCTAGGGACTCATCTTGACCATTAGATTGAATAATCTTGATGGTTGAGAACTTGACATGTCAGCAGGGTAGTTATTTAAAAAACTGCATTAAATAAATAAAAAGGGTATTTTGGACATATATCAACGTTTATAAAGAGCACTGCATTGCTCTTTAGAAAGCACAACGGATAAAAAAAAGAAGGCACTGCGACTGTATACAAAAAACCATCACAAATTTCGTATTTTATTACTGTCACGTGGGCAAATTCAAAATTTGAAATAAAACTAAAATCTTCAACAAATCATAACTTTCTCAATTTTTATTTGTTTTAAATAAAATATATATCAAATTAATCAAATTCTCAAGATCTACGATTTAAGATACATATTGCATGTTTTAAAACGTAAAAATAAAATAAATATAATTAAATTAAAAAATCTGAATAGTAAAAGTATCGCATATGACTAATTTTAGCACTACAGTACTGTATAAAAAGCACCATGAATCTGGACATATACTTGCACCATGAATTTGGACATATACTTGCACCATAAATTAAAAAACCTGAATAGTAAAAGTATCACATATGACTAATTTTAGTACTACAAAACTGTATAAAAAGCACCATGAATCTGGACATATACTTGCACCAGGGGTGAGCATCGGTCGGTTCGGCCGAAAACCGAACCGAACCGAAATAACCAAAACTGAATTTTGCATAAAATTTCAAATCGAACAGAACCGAAATTCGATCTAAAACCGAAAAAACCAAAAATCGAAATATTTATAAAATTGCAAACCGAACTAAACCGAAAATATATTTAAAACCGAATTAACCGAACCGAACCGAATTGATAAAAAATAATAATAAGTAATATAAAAATTATATATTCTTTTATTTTTTAATTATATTTCAGTTAAAACCGAAGCGAATCGAATTAACTAGTTTTTTAGAATTTCTAAACCGAACCGAACCGAAAATTTCGGTTCGGATCGATCGGTTATTTTGATTTTTTAGTTTTTTGCTCACCCCTAACTTGCACTATGAATCTGGACAAAAATTTGGAGTGTTTTTCTTATATTGTTGCAGTACTTTTTACTACACTAAACACTACTTTTTTCGAGTTGCATGGTCGCGCCGGATTGGTAATGAGCAGCAATGTGTAGAATTTGTTGGGTTGAGGAAGACGGCTGCGTTGATGTTTCCCAATTCGACGGGACCAAGCCACCTCCCGTACTCCGCCGTCCATATTTCCCTCTTTTAGGGACTTTCCGCGATCCTGACTCCCGACGTCCAACGTTGCTCCATCGGTCACGACGTATTAACCTCGCTCGCAATAGAACCCAAACTAGCTCCGGCCATCTCCGATCCTTCGCGATGCGGCAAGACCAAGCATCGTTGCGCTCACTGCTGTCCTTCTCAGCGCCATTTCTCCGTCGACTCCAGGGATGGCCCGAGACAAGATCTGGATGTCTCCACCTTTTAGGGATTCGACGCGACCAGGCAGCTTCACGTCCACCACTGTGTTTCAAGATTCGGCGAAACCACAACCTTTCATGCCTGCCGCTGCTCCGGCGCCGATTCTGACTTGGAGAAGGAAGGAGTCGATTTCCGACTTTCAGAGAAACGATCCCAATTTGGGATTTGAGAGGGCGGAGACCGCAAAGAAGAATGACGGTGATTTGGGATTTTTTGTTGATTTATGTAAAAAAAGACATAAACCCCCATTACCTACCATATTGTTGATTTAATAAAATTAAAAAAATAGAAAAAATCTTGTCCACACACTTGATTAGATCTAAGGCCAGGATGAGTCCCTAGGTTCACATATAAGGACGGAGTTCTCATTTGAACCCAATCATATATATATATATATATATAGGATTGGGTTCAAATGAGAACCCCGTCATTATATGTGAACCTAGGGACTAATCTTGGCCTTAGATCTAATATTGCACAGTGGCAATTATATGTCCAGGTTCATTGTACTTTTTACACAGTACTGTAGTGTTAAAATCAGTCCATTTTTTTTAATTTAATTATATTTTTTTTTACGTTTTAAAACATGCAATATATATCTTAAATCGTAGATCTTGAGAATGTGATTAATTTGATATATATTTCATTCAAAACGAATAAAATTTGAAAAAGTTATGGTTTGTTGAAGATTTGAGTTTCATTTTCAAATTTTTGAATTTGCAGTTTATAGACAAAATTTGCGATACTTTTTGTATACAATCGTATGTTTTTTTTTTCTTAATCTATTGTGCTTTCTAAAGAACAATGTAGTGCTTTTTGTAAACGTTGATATATGTCCAAAATACCATTTTTAATTAATTAATGCATTTTTTTACATTATTACCATGCTGACATGTCATGCTCTCAACCATCAAGATTATCCAATCTAATGGTTAAGATGAGTCCCTAGGTTCACATATAATGACGTGTTCTCATTTGAACCCAACCCTATATATATATATATATATATATATATATATATATATATATATATATATATTAATGCAAAATCCTCATAATGTATGTGTGTGCTCCGTATGTTTCGTTTGGAATATAAAAAATTCTTTTGATTCGGTTGCTTATGTGTCATTCGAGCCTAATATATACCTAATGTAATATTTCCTTTTATTGTATCTTGCCTAATTTAATTTTTTTAATTATATTTAGCCTAATTTTTATGTTTTGCCTATTTCAATATTTTCCTTTATTCTCCTAATATAAAAATATAAATAGTAATATATAATTATTAAAAATCAAAATAATTAAAAAACAAATTACATATGAAATTATTTAATTAAAAAAACTAATTATGAAAATAATTAAATATGTTGTATATATAATAAAAGTTGAAATAATTTATTTTTAGAATTTTAAATATTCTATATAGATTAATTACGGTTTAATTCCAATAATTTGAGTATCTAAACATCAAAATATAAAATTATATAATAACAATTAATTAATACTTATTAAACAATGAAATAATGCGATAAGGTTTGAGAGTGATACATTTGAATATTTCAAAGTATGTAACTATAATTATTAATAAAATTAATCTAAATATTAAAATATAAAAGGAGTTAAAAATAATAATTAATAATTATAGATTAGACACGAGTTGAAAATATGATATTTTTTGAATTTTTCTAAATATGTAATTAAAATTATTAACAAGTTTAATATAAATATATAATATTATTTAATAATTATAATAATTAATAAATAGAGTATATATGTATAGGGAACGAGTTGAGAACACATTATCTTAATTTTTTATAATTGTTACAATACTTTTTATATTTAGATTTTTACTAATCTCGTAACCATACGATTGTTAAGCCAGTGCGTGTGTATATATGTATATAGTAGTGTGAAAACCCGCGATTTCGCGGGCAAATATAAGAAATGTAAAAATATGTGAAATTTATCAAAAATAATAGAAATTAATAATGTGTATTATAAATATCAATTACCCAAAAAATATACATATTAGCAATCGTAAGGGTGTCGAGTTTGGTTTACGGGTCGAATTGCATGACAGGTAATTAAATAAAAGGTTGTCTTATAGAATTTTTGGGTTGTATAGTGGCAGTTATAGATACGATATGGGCATATAATGTATCGATAAAAATGGAGAAAATGTAATATGTATTTCTTTCTTTTTGTAATTATTCCAATTCTCAAGTACAAATTTTATAATTATACAAAAAATAATAATAATAAGTAACAACGTGACTCAAGTTCATAGGTCTCTTTAAGGTACATAGATCCCTTTAAGTTATAGACGACATTATAACCAACTAAACAAAATCAGTAATTATACAATCAACTAAGAAAAATAATAATTAGAAATCATAACCAAATAATAGGCCTCCTTGCGTTTTCACTCAAAATGAACATTGCGCCAGTCATTTTGCGTATATCATAAAAGTAATATGGAATAATTCAAATAATTAAAGATAAACAAAATTAAAATAAAATAAATAAATAAAAACAACAGACTACATTAAGTTTAAATGTGTTAATATGCATGACAATGTCACAAATCGCAAAATGGAAACCATGCAGGAATGTAAACAGCTGAGATATGCTAAATATGTTTATATTGCATTTATGCTGGAGTCAAGTTTCTATTCTGAAGTGCAATCACAATCTAGCAAATATTCAAATTGACTAATTGATTTATACTCATTTATTTTCTTCTCTTCACAATTTGATCTAATTCATTACATTTTTCCGAGGGTTGAGTATCTATTTTGCATTTAAACTAAAAAAAAAGGGGAAAAATCTCACATCTCTAGAAGATCGAACATGAAAATATTCATGACCAAAAAAAACGGGCAACAATGTAAAGATAAGACCGTAGCCACTGGCTTGTCACGGAAGAGACGTAGCACGCGTGCACGCATGCACACACGCATACTTCAACGATTTCTAACATCTCCCATATTCCACTGATTCTGTCTTTAATAAACTTCACTCTTGAAAGAACAGAGCCATGCGCAACATCGTAATGATTGCTGGGATTTGTTTGTTGTTGTAGTTGTCTACTAAAAACCTTATTTGGAATCTGAAAAGAAAAAAAAAACTAAGAAATGAAATATTAAGCTTTCACGCTATGTTAATAAATACACAAACTCACTTTACAATGACCAAATATTGTGATTAATTAGTTGTCTCTAAACTATATGATTTTTCAGGCCAAAACTTACTCAAACTATTCACAAATAGTTATCTTCACTCGAGGCATATTAGCAGGCATCAGAATTTAGTAACTACCAAACAATCTCAAAGTAAAGAACAGGAAAAACAAAATGTGTAGGCAGAGATTTCCACGCCACTCACACCATAAACCAAAAAAGGGGGAAAAAAGGGACTTCAACTACTCAAACCAAAGCAGAAACAATGGCTTTGAGACCAGTAGCACCATCGTCATTCTCAACTCGCAGCTCACGGACACACTTCAAAAACCTGTTCTTCTCGAGTCCAAAATCGAGTTTAATCGAGAATTTGTGTCGGGCAAAAGATAAACCCTCGACGATGTTATCTGGGAGGAGAATGAGAGCTGAGGGGAGAAAATGGTGAAGGCGTGCACGAAATTGGAAGAGAAAAATGAACCAACTGGAACCAGTGGCGAATGGGGGAAGGTTTCGGCGGTGCTGTTCGAAATGGATGGGGTGCTCTGTAACAGTGAAGAGCCATCGAGATTGGCGGCGGTTGAGCTTTTTGCGGAGATGGGAGTTGAAGTTACCGTTCAGGATTTTGTGCCTTTCACCGGCACAGGCGGGGACAATATCTTAGGAGGTGTTGCTTCTGCAAAGGGTGTGAAGGGATTTAATACCGAGGAGGCAACGAAAAGATTTTTTGAGATATATTTTAATAAGTATGCGAAACCAAATTCTAGCATAGGTTTCCCTAGTGCCCACGAACTTATAGTACAGTGTAAAAACAAAGGCCTTAAAGTTGATATTGCATCTAGTGTTGATCGTATCAAGGTTGACGCTAATTTAGCTGCTTCCGATTTGCAGCTATCGATGTTTGATGCTATTGTGTTTGCGGATGCATTTCAAAACTTCAAACCTGCTCCTGACATTTTCTTAGTTGCAGCAAACTTGAAAATACATAATTATGTTACAAAAAAATACACCCTAGTCTCACCACTTTTCCATCACTTTTAGTTCTTTTTTTTCACAATTATCAATCCAAAAAAAAAATTAAGAACATAATCTAGCAGCGCGTTGATATAAAATAGAGTAGATTCTGATTTTAAAAAAAGGACAGAAATAATACATAGAGCTTGAAGCATGCTCTCGTATATTCAGATACATATTTAGATATTCATAAAACCCAAAATTATTCAAAAAAATAAAATCGCACTATATTACCTAAGAAAAGAAAATCATGTAACCTATGACATGATGATTTATTTAATCTATACACTTTTATCAAAGCCAGAATTGCTAGAATCTGTGACAAGTTTAAAGTGGAGACAACAACTTCTAGAACGATTTTAGGCTAATTTGCAACCAAATAAATAAACTCACAATTTTTATAATCCCAAAATATTGACTTATTGAAATCCCCACAAGGTTCGTAATTCCTTAACAACTATCCCCCTCCACAGGGTGAAATTCGTAAAATAAAAATAATTATGAACGGGGTATTTGTAATTCTTATTTAAGAAAATAATCATACTGAACTTCAAGGGTAATTAACCCCATCTATCTCAAGCACAAGGATATGCTACCTGCTCATCAGCTGTCAAAAATGTAAATCCATTTTTGAACGAGAGGTATTGTTTCATCATCTACATCAAAAACACTGCAAGAAAATTTACAAAACAATATTACTTAAGTAGGCACAAGCAAAAAACATGAATCCCAATTCATAACTAATCCGCAACAGAATTAAACTTGTCATTTAGTCTGCCTGTCTTCCTATCTATCGGGATCGAACCATATCGCATAGAAATCATCTTCATACATATAACATAAGTAATAAAATAAAAAGAAGAAATTCGGCTAAGCTAATAATGTTGGGTTTACAGAAAATTCAGTTGAGAAATACCTGTCAGGCCACAAGGCTCGAATATAGATGGGATGACAAACATGTCAGAGGCTGCATAAATTAGGTGGGAAAGAGACTCGTCATATTAAAGTATTAGTCGAGCATGCTCGTGAGTCTTAAAATTGTTGCTAATCTCTTCATACTCCCTCTGCAAATAAATAAATAAATAATTAAAAATAATCCTTAATATGCCAACCCCCACCCCACCCCTCATATTTTTTTTTCATATATACTAAAATCAAATCAAATCAAATCACAAATCATAATATTACAAATATAATCCGCTGGACTTTTCAAATCAAATCATAGTAAACACAAAACATAATATTACAAATATAATCCAGATGTATAATCCCAAAATATTTATCGATTTCTGTATTTTCAGATCTTTGCAATTTTTCATATAATTAATCCTAAAACAGATCGGAAAAAAAATCAAAGAAAATTGACAAAGAAAAAATTGCAGATCAATATTGGAATCACGGCAAAACCTAGCAAAATTAATCAAGGCAAGCATACAAATAATTGTAGATCAACATTGTAAACTACGCATTCAACGTCAAATTCCAGATAAATGGATCGACGCAAAAAAAAAAAAAAAAAAGATCTGAAGTGAGAGAAGAGACAGAAAACAACCAATGAAGACGCTGCCTATGAATTACTTCGGCGAGGCAGAGGAGCAAAGCAGCGACGTCACGGTGGCGATGGAAGTTGACGACGTCGATTCCTCCTTGGATATATTCGGCGAAGGCCCCGTTTTGGATCTCCGCCGCCTTGCTACTTCCGACTTCTTCAATTCCTTCCAAGACAATTTCGATGACGGATACTTTATAAATCTGAGTATCGCATATCGGAAAACTGGATTAATTCTTGTCAATACAAAAATTTTATGAAACAGATCTGACAAATATGCTGGAGAATTTTTATGAAGTTCGGAAATTTCATAGATTCGAGGCGAGGAAGGGAGATCCGGAGGCTGGTCATTTACAAAATTGGGCGAGAAAATTTGGAAAAAAAAAAACATTTACAAAAATAGAAAAAAAAATTGTTATTTATACCTGGTCAAAATTTTGGCCTCCTCCCAAAATAGATCCCCTATAAATCACAGGCCGATACGTTATTTTTGGAAAATTTTAATTGGTCCACATCAACCCCGAAACGCTCTCCTTTTGACACCTCAACATTAATAGTTAATACTATTAATAAAATGGAGGATATATTAAGAGGTCAAATTACCACCCAAAATCCTGGTAACTGGTGACATATTTATCATAAACCTCCAAATTCCTTGCACCAGACCATCATCACTTCTCCCAATATCATTATCAGCTTTATTCCCGCCACAAATTTGGCAACATCTGCATGCAAAATCGATGTGGAAGCCCGAAAATGCAAACCCCCCAACACCCCAAAAAAATCATCCACCTATACTCTGCCAAAACCAACACGTAAAAGCCATGCAAACTCCGAAATCCACCATAAATACCCCTCCAAACACACCGTCATCCTCACCACCAACACTAATCCATCCATCACATCTACACTCTCTCTACATACATATAATCTACCATGGCAACCAAGAACACAATCCTGTCAGCAGCTCTCCTGRTGGCCCTTGTAGCGGTAGCYACCGCCACCAGCTACACCACCACCGTCACCACCACCACTTTCGAAGAGGAGGGCAATCCAGGTCAGCAGCAGCAGTGCCAACGTCAGCTCCAGGGCCGTCAATTCCGGTCCTGCCAGAGGTACCTGATGCAGAAGAGCGGGCCCTACGCCGATGACGAAGAAGTTATTGAGAATCCAGGCCAGCAGCAACAATCCCTGAGAGAATGCTGCCAGAAGCTGAGGAACGTGAACGAGCAATGCCGGTGCGAAGCCATCAGGTGCGCGATGAGGCAGGTGCAGCCGGAGATGGGACAATCCCAGCAGCAGCAGGTTTATCAGAAGGCTATGGACCTTCCACGCATGTGCAACATGAGCCCTCAGCATTGCCAAATTCGGGTTGTCTTTGTGTAGGGTCAAACTAATTATATGATGATCGGTTCATGAAAGTGAAGTGGTCTCATCATGACTAGGAAGGAAAACCAGTCTGGATAAATGGTTTCAATTTAGTATCGATGTACACATGGTGTTGTGTGTATTTTCGCGAAATAATAAATTGACGGGTTTTGCTTGTGTAATTTTGTTGATCTTTTTTAATCGTTAATTTTGGGATTTGATGAGTTCGGTAACGTTCAATAAAACAACAGGATGGTTTATGAGAAAATAATATATAGCATCACATAAAAGTTGGTATTTTATGTTCTCGGACCAAAAGCGCTCAAAGAAAACAAGTTATTCTGACCAATAGAGATGTATATTTTATAATGAACTAATTTAAATCCCATATATTACACATGATTTATTAAAATATAAATATAAATATTAAAATAATTTCTATAATTATAGTATTTTAAATTTAAAAAAAAATTAGAATAATATATTTTTAACCCGTATTTTATACATGTCTAATTTATTTATTAATTATTGTAAATAATAAATATTTTTGTATTTGATGTTTAAACTAAATTTATTAATAATTTTAGCAACATATTTAGAAAATTTTAAAAGATGTCACATTCTAAACCCGTGTCTAATATTTATTTATTAATTATTATTATTAACTCACTTCACATTTTAATATTTAGAATAAAATCGTTAATAATTATTAGTTATATACTTTGAGATATTCAAAAGATGCATACTCTCAACCCGTGTCATATTGTATTGGTGTCTAATCAACGTTTATCGATTATTATTATATAATTTAATATTTTTATGTTTAGATTAAATACGTTATTAATATTTAATTACATACTTAAATTATTGCAAATAACTCATATCTTACCGATATTGAATAAAACTCCAGAACTAAAATTTTAACTTTTATTATCAATAAAATGTATTTAATTATTTTCATAATAAAAAAAAATTTAATTAAAATTATTTCATAAGTAATTTGTATTTTATCTACACTCTCATAAATGATAAACTATGTTGTATAAAAGATAAAATATGATTTTCATTATCATCTCACAAATCTAGTGATTACATAAACGGTAAACCTAACTTGCACCAATTGATATACAATTCAATAATGGTTGTATGTGATTTTTATAATACATCGATACTTCAAAATCTGTGTACTTGTTCATCTCCTTCCATCAACCATTGTGATTCACAAACATGATTGACGTGCTCACAATCTACGCTAAAAAAAAATACATATTCCACATCTCTGTACTTGTTATCCTCCGTCCACTTCCACCGACACTGTGATATGCGAGCATGATTGATGTGCTCATAACCTACTCTCGAAAAATATTAAGCATATGCAAATCAATAAGAAAAAAAGGGGGGGGGGGGGGGGGGGGGGCTATCTAGCGGGAGTCGTTTCGGTTGTATGCCACGACAAAATATCTAATACTCCACACACAATTGTACATTGACAAAATTAACCCTCATTGTTTTCACGCCCAAGTCCCAACCAAAATATCTAATACTCCACACACAATTGTACATTGACAAAATTAACCCTCATTGTTTTCACGCCCAAGTCCCAACCCCAACCATCTAGCAAAAAATTCTCACGCAAGAAATTCTTTCATTTCTTTCAACTTCTTTCATTTTGATTCAAAAATTCTCATGCAAAAATCTCAAGAAATCTCAAGGAATCAAATAATGAAAAAGAAATCTAAGGAATTAGTGGAAAAGGCGATGGTGAAATAAATAGTAAAAAAAATAGATGCAAGATCCAGTAGAAACAGATCTGATTAGCGTACAATCGAAGAAATTTTCATAGAAGAAGAACAAACCATCTTTAGAGAAGAAGAATAATCTAAAATCACGGTTAGTGTTTTGGTTTTCCGATTCAGTAAGAAAACGCGATTAGGTTTTATGAGAATTTCTTCAAATTAATGTATGAAACACCTTCACATTTTGGTGTTTCAATTCAGTAAGAAATGGTGATTAGGTTTTCTGAGGAATTTCTAGAAATTAGTGAGTGAAACACCTTCATGTTTTTGTTTTCCAATTCAGTAAGAAATCGCGATTAGGTGATTTCTTCACAATAATTTGTGAAACACTTTCGTGTTTTGGCTTTTCGATTCATTAAGAAATCGCGATTAGGTTTTTTGAGAAATTTCTTTAAATTAATGTGTAAAACACCTTCGTGTTTTGGTTTTCCGATTCAGTAAGAAATTGTGATTACATTTTTTGAGATCTTTTTTAAATTAATGCGTGAAACACCTTCGTGTTTTGACTTTCCGATTCAATAAGAAATTGTGATTATGTTTTTTTAGATTTTATTCAAATTAGTGTATGAAATTTGATATATGGTTTTATATACACATTTGATTTTATGTTAATTGCTAATTTCTATGTAGTAAGAAATTGCTATAGATTGATTGTCGATCTTTTTTTAGGGCTAGTGGGCAAATGAGGTCTACGATGGCTACAATAATAAGGACTATTACAAGCATAAGAGATCAATTGAAAGATGAGCATCTCAATGTGATGGCTAAAACCCCTTTATTTTTGTTATTTAAGTGCATTTATGATGAGAAATTAACAACTGCAAATTGTAGAAAAAATGAGAAGAATATAGTGTCAATAATTCAGAATTTTAATAAAGATAGACGAACGATTAAGCTTGGGTCTCATGATGTTGGGATACATGCAGAGGATGTTAGATTTGTTTATAGATTGGTTAATGGAACATGCCGTATTGAGGTTTAAAAGGGTAAAAAGTCTGAATGAAAATTCGATAATCGTATATTCAGTGGTGTGGAGGAGAAGGAGCTGACTATGAAGCTACACAAATCTAGAATGGCATTAGTCCTGAATACTGAAGGCGATATTGCAGTTGAAGAAACTATCAGAATATTGTGTTTGATAACCATTTGTTCAATATTCTTTTGTACATCTGGGACTTCGATATCGTGGGGGTGGATTCAGTACGTTGAAAATATTGACGAGATGAAGACATATGGCTGGTGTTTGGCTATATTGAGTACTCTTGTTCAGTCCAAGGTTAAGAAGCATGATCAGCTTCTAAGATGTATTACATTTTTGATGGTAAGATATTTCACCATCAGTTATAACTAATATTATTTCTTCAATTTCTATTTAACTAATATGGAATCTATTTGAAAAAAATAAAATATTGCAGTATTGGCTTTGTAAGCATGCAAGAATAGCTACCCCGACAGAAGGTGACCGCATACCAAGAATTCTGAAATGGCTTCTGCCTAGTGTGTGAAAAAAATGAACAAGGATAGTTTGCTAAACTTGTTGAACGACAATGTAAATAAATATTCAAAATTTGTTACATTATATTTGCCTTGGCTTTATAATATGAAAAATAATTTTTAGCATACAGTTAGTAACAATGACATATAGTAAGTAATTAAAATATTATTGATTTAGATATGTAGTAGGAACACCTGATATAAAGTAAGAAATTTAACACACATGTAATAGGAAACAGTGACATTGAATAAAGAATTTAACATGTGGTAATACTGAATTATAGGTGATCGACGATGCTCTAACACCCACAACTAATGAAGCATACATGTACAAGAATTTGAAGGTTGTTGTCAATGAAAAACCAATTAAGGTGAAGTTGAAACTCCAACAAAAAACTAAAGCGTCATCGATTGAGGAGGAAAGAGTTGAGGGAACTCAGAAATTGTTGGACGAGAATGAACAGTTTCAAGAGGAAAGGCATCAAATGGATGAAGAGCTAGTGACTGGCAAAAATTTTATGAAGATCTTCTGCTGCAACACTATGCTATCGAAGATCAATACACAAGTCTCGAGCAAGAAACCAAAATTTGAAGGACATGATTAGTGTGTTGAAGGCTGAGCAAATCAAGAAAGATGAAATAATTGTGAATCTTAATGCTAAATTATTTATATTTCAGGTTGAGGGTGTTGATCTATAAACTGTGAATGGGTATCAGTTGACATACAATGAGGCTATCGATAGACTAAGGAACTTGGAGGAAATCAGGTCAACATAACTAAATGAAGCAACAACGAAAATTGCTACTCTTGAACAAGAAGTCAAGTTTCTTAAAAGAGATCAAATCAAGAAAGATAAAATTATTGTGGATCTTGATGCTGAATTATTCGTAATTCAGGTTGAGGATGAGGTACATGCAATTACCGAAGCTCATTTTGAGAGGAAAAATAACTTTGAAGGTGCTGAAATCAAAAAGATTAAGAACAAAAAAAGGCGATTGAAAGCAAGGTATTATGATTATGGGAAAGGGAGAAAGAAATCAAAGACGTATGAAGAGGTTCCCGATTGCAACAGAATTGTGGATTGAGAATATACTACTGGTGAAGTCAAATTCCTCGAAAAAGTAGATAGACAGTCACCGACAAATTGTGGGTGGGATTTGCCTCCAGAATGTTTGGAGAATTTTATAATATTGGGCCAGAAATGGATAATGTAAGATTTCTTAATTTATGTCATAGTTTAATACTATATGTCACTATTTCATACTCGTTTAGAATCTTATTTTATTATTATTATTATTATTATTATTATTATTGTTGTTGTTGTTGTTGTTGTTGTTGTTGTTGTTGCTGCAAACTTGGAGACAATTTTCTATAACAAAGAAAATTGCATCCTCGTGACTGTGGAAAATATCTTGGATATATCTAGATGTAAATACATCAGTAATTGTGTAAGTTAAAAAAGTTTTAATCTATTTAATCCAGTAATATATTTTTTGTTATATACATTATCATTGACAAGGTGCATTCTTATTGTTTACTCATTCCATTATATTTTAAATGATTGATGCCTACGCACAACATTTATTAAAAATAAGTAATTCGGATGGCAAGGCAGTGATAGTTCGTGCACATTATTGGTTACATTCTTAATACTTGGTTAGCTTATTTTAGCATTATTTTCAATCATATCATATCATAACGTCTTCTTGCCCAAAAATTCAGACTTCTATTGTTAAGCAAAACCCTGTCAATATCCCATTTACAAACAAGTGGCGGATGAATCGGCGGTCAAGGATGCAGTTGTTCTTTTCCCAATAGTGTCGACAGGATACAACAAAGAAACAAACCCATTTCACTGGACTCTCTTATAATATGATGTTTTTGCAAACAAATGTAGGTTCTACAACTCCATGAAGCCTAGGAAGAATAGAAAGGATACATTTCGTGAATACGCAAAAGTTATGGTATGACAAAATCTTTACTTAAACTAATGTTAGTTTCAGTTATTTCCTTACTTAATTGAGTAACAACACCATCTATTATTTTTTCTATTAATAGAAAGAACTTGTAGAGGCAAATGTGACTGAGATTTTAAGCAAGGACGAAGGGTTGACTCACTTACCACTCAAAAGTTTAAGAGAAATCCCTCAACAAAGAGCAGACACGTAAGTGTTTTAAAAATAACAATAATAGTTTATTGTTGAATACTAATTAGCTTATTGTTCCATATAACTATTCTCATGTTAGTCATTTCATGCTCCAAGAACGTCTGTGCAATTTATGTTTGATACTTCATGAATCGAATCATGCAAAGGGAGAATATTCCAACGAAGCTTTCAAAAGATGGTTTTTCAAGTTTTCATAGCAGAGAATGTGAAGGCTATTGTAATGAGTGTCTAGAAATTGTAAAATAAATATTTTGGGAATCATTTATTTTCTATTTAATGTGACTATGATTTAGTAAGAAATGCTTTGATGTGAATTTGTATTCATTTTGATGTGGCAAGGATCTAGTAAGAAATGCTTAGATATGGTTGTGTACTCTATTGAATCGTATGTCGATCAAAATAGCGAATCCCATGTTTAATGCAGTGTACATGCATGATTATTGAAATTGCATGGTTTTAATGTATCATCAGATTTCAATGATTACCTGTAGGTATGTGTGTTAAGCGATTCGATATACCTATAGTAAGAAATTTGTTCAAAATATAAGAAAATCTTGGTGTTTCAGTAAGAAATTCACATTTTACGTAAGTTTTTTTTTTTCAAAAATTTTAAGAAATGGTTAGATATGGTTGTGTACTCTATTAAATCGTATATCAATCAGAATAGTGAATTCAAAGTTTAATTGAATCGAAATTTTTCGCGTTTAAAAATAATGAAAAGCTTGTCCGCAAGAGAATAGAGCTGTTGTATGCGATATGTTGACTCGAGTCGAATCACAAGGAAGACTAATCGGAAACTATTCCGGTGTTCGATTTTACGTACGTAGAAACGGAAAATAAAAACTAAACTAAACTATACTAAACACTCGATCAAATAAAGTTTGAGGTGTTCTAACATCTACGAGCAATAAAATAAAAAACTTTTAAAAATAATTAATAAAAGCGAGGGTCTAGTGCGCCGGAATCGTCTCCACGATCGGGGTTGTCAGTCCCGATGGCTCTAAACGACCATAGACACACTAGACCGATAAACTTAGCCAACAAACATAATCATGATCAAATCATAATTCCAACGCAAAGCATGAATATCATCATGATCATCTCCATAATATTAACGCAAGCAAATAAGCATTAAGCATCGAACGGTAAGAACGAACAACTAATCTAACGAATAATAACAACTAAACTACTCAACCAAATTAACATAAATTACCAACTAGGAAAAACGGTAAAAGGAAACTGACTAAATTAACGAAACTAAAGTACATAACAACATCAAAGTGAAAGTTATTAAATCCAAATACATAAAGCAAATAAAAAGGTGCAGAAAAAACCTATAATCTAGAAAGCAGCAGCCATCCATCGATCTTTAGCGATGAGAAACGAACTCTAACGACGGACGACGTAGAAACTACGAAACTACGAACTATCTAACTCTAATTTTGCTTGAATTGAAATGGTGGCATGAAACGAGGGTCCTCTGCATTGTTGTGACCTTTTCCCCTCGTCCCAGCACTTGAAAAACGAAGAAACCACCGGCTTTATATAGAATTTTGAAAATAACCGCTCAAACTGCTGGAGCGTCGATGGTGCGTCAGTCTACGCGAGCCAGGCTGCACGCGTCGACCAGGCAGTGCGTCGACTGACGGGGTTAAGATCGACGCTTTAGAACGTTTGCGTCGAAGGTGCGTCAGTCGACGCGAGCCAGGCTGCACGCATCGACCAGGCAGTGCGTCGACTGACGGGCCTAGGATCGACGCTTCAGAGCATTTGCGTCGACGGTGCATCAGTCGACGCACCTGCATGACTTCGGCTCGTCGCTCGTCCCGTTTGCCTCGTTTTGAGCTGAGATATTAACATTAAACAAAATTAGATTATTTCATACAAAATAAAGTAAAAAAACATTAAACACCAAACGAGACGAAAAACATTAAAAGGAAGAAAAACGATAAAAAGATAAACCTAAAACACATAAAAGCACACAACACACGATGCAAAAACACACGAAAATCACATACAAATATGTACAAATCAATTCCCCCACACTTAGATTTTTGCTTGTCCTCAAGCAAAATCTAATCTAGACGTAGACAAGGAAAAGCTAATTACCCGATGACTTAATTACTAATGCATGCATATGATTCAAGAAGTTAATGCATTAGATCGACTGAAAACTCAACTAAAAGGACGACACGATAACTTTGAGATAAAAGATTTAGATTAGCTTCCGAACACCTAGAAGTAATGAGTTGACCTCCATGTACGTCACCCATCCATGCCTCGGCCAAAGTCTATCCCTGCTCAAACCGCCAAGTCGTCACCCGACTAGCCCAGTCATCAAAACACCTCTTTAACAATAAATCAAAAAAAAAATAAGAACTCAACTTGTACAAGGTTTTCTCTTCTTGTACTTATTCTTTCTTTTTTTTCTTTTTTCCTTTTCTTTTCT